>JAXLNO010005760.1:0-85323 GCA_038087875.1 Malacoraja senta | reverse complement strand
CCCGACGTTGCCTAAGATATATTGAGATTCATTCCGATTACCTCCAATTCCTGTGATCTGATAATAGACGAAGTTTACAACCAGCGTCAGCCACAGGAGGATGAAATTGCCGGAGATGGTGAAGAGTAAAACCATAGACCTCCTCCTGCTCTCCATCTGCGGGTCACTGCGGTTCTCCCCCTTGCTCTCACCCCTCAGCCCCTTACGGACCCGACTGGCCACCAAAATGTGGCGTACTGGCAGAGCGTTGAGCAGCAGGATTACAGCGAAAGGGAGGAACGGAGTTAAAACCGTGTCGATCCTGTCAAATGCCACCCACCCGGGGTCAGTGTAATAACTGTCCACCGGGACACAGCCCCACGGGTCATTGTCGATGATACATCTGGGTTCCAGTGTGAAGTAGCGGGGAATGTTTTTCACACAGAACAGAACGCCGGCTGTTGCCAGAACCACAGCAGCAGTTTTCACGGTGCAATATTTAGTTTTCAGCTTCTGGCAACAAATGGCGACAAAGCGATCAAAGGTGAAAATGACGGTGAATCAGACAGAACAGTCTGTAGCTGCATATATTAGTACAGCGTTCACACGGCACACATGGGTGATGGCCAGGAAACTTCAATACAAGTAATGCTGTCGGATCCAATACAAAATGACCTCGGTGATGAGGACCAGTAGATCGGCCGCTGCCATGGCCACCAGGTAGCGAGTGGTGCAGGTGGAGAGGCCACACTTTCCCCCGGACAGGATCACAATCGCCACTAAATTCACTGCGGAAAGACAAGGGAACGGACACTGGGCATTTACTCAACACGGTCTCCGGGGCTGAACACCGGCTCGACTTTCAGCTCAAGATCAGGAGTGTTGGAGTCGGCGCGCGGCTGCTGCAACTTTAACAATGTCAGAGCCTGCTCCGACTGTGCCCGACCTGCCTGCCTGCTTCAGGGGAGAAGAGATAAGGTGACGGGCGGGTGGGGTAAAGGGCGGGGAGGGAACGAGCAGCCACCCACCCGCTACAATAGGCGTAATGGTCCTTTCTTTTTTTTTTTTTTTTTATTTTATTTTTTAGAAGTACGGTAGATTACAGTAATGTACAACACGTATATATTAATACATTTTTTGTACCGCTTCACTTTTTTAAACTTTAAGAAAGAAAAAGAAAGAAGTAAGAAAAGTGAAGAAAGTGCACAAAGGTTGTGAAGTGCAAAAGAGTGTTGGGAAAAGAAAGCCCCTTAGAAAAGAAGTTAGAGAAGGAAGTAAAGTTAGAAAATAGACCCTAGAAAAAAAAAGAGAAAGAAAGAAGGAACAATCGCTCTATTATAATTCTTATACCATACTTCGTAGAGAAGGAACTACCAACCAAGTCTGTTTTTATTTTACCTCCCATTACCAGGTCCAGATACCTTTTATTTATTTATTTGTTTTTCTAAATTACTATTGCACCTCATGCTTGTAATAGGTCCAAAAACGTAGACCACGTCTTTTGAAATTGATCTACTTTGCCTACTAGGAGGAATCTCATCTCTTCCAGATGTAATGTTTCCAACATATTTGATGTCCACATTTTTATTGTTGGTGTGGGCGCATTTTTCCAGAATTTAAGTATAAGCTTTTTTCCCATTATTAGCCCATAATTGAGTAAATTCTTCTGATACACGTTTAATTCAGGAATACCTTCCGATATTCCAAAAATAATCCATTCTGGTTTTGGTACCAGTTTTATTTTGATTAATTTTGAAAAAATATCAAATATTTCAAACCAGAATTTTTGGATTTTTGTACAAAAAACAAAAGAATGTGCTATGGTAGCTTCTTGACATATACATTTATCACAGATTGGTGAGACGTTAGGAAAGATTTTATTTAGTTTGGTTTTTGAATAATATAATCTATGTAATGTTTTAAATTGGATAAGCGTATGTCGTACGTTGATCGAGCATTTATGCACCTGTAATAAATGATTATCCCAACTCTCTTTTGAAATTTTTATACCTAGATCTTGTTCCCAATCTCTTCTAATTCCATCTGTTGTGGGTATTTCTATATTTAAGATGATATTATATAAGTATGATATTAAATTAACTGATTCCGCCTTTGTCTTCATTGCTTCATCTAGTAAGTCGGAAGGCATATTATAATAATCTTTTGTGTGTGTTTTCAAATAGTCACAGATTTGTAGATATTTAAAATATTGATTATTTTTCAAATTATATTTCAGTTGTAGTTGTTGGAATGATAGTAATTTTTCTAATTCATACAGATCTTCGAGCGTTTTAATTCCCATTCTTTCCCATTGTATAAATGCTTTATCTATGATTGAAGGTTTAAACGATGGGTTATTGACTATTGGTATTAAGAGAGATAGGTTTCTTAATTTTAGATTCTGTTTTATTTGCTTCCATGTTCTAATAGTGCTATATATAATTGGATTTTTATTATAATTTTTTATTATTCAAATTTATTGGAGAGAGAATAATCGCTCCTATATTATTCGGGGAGCAATCCCCTTTTTCCATTATAATCCAGTCCACCTGCTGGGCAGAATTGTCCAGCAGGTGAATCATATTTTTAATATTTACTGCCCAGTTATAATACATAAAGTTAGGGAGCGCTAGACCCCCCAACTCTTTTCGTTTGTTAAGGTGTGTTCTTTGTATTCTGTGGGATTTGTAATCCCATATAAAATTTGTAATGTCTGAGTCCAGTTTTTTGAAAAACTTTTTTGGGAGATATATAGGTATTGATTGAAATAGGTAAAGGATTTGTGGCAAGAAAATCATTTTTATAGCATTTATCCTACCTATTAAGGACATCGGAAGTGTTTTCCAAAATTTAATCAGATTATTTAATTTCTTAAGTAGGGGATTATAATTAGCTTTAAACATATCATGGTAATTTCTAGTAATCTCAATTCCTAAATATTTGAATTTTTCCATAGCTATTTTAAAAGGGAATTTCCTGAGATGTGTTGAGTCTTTTGGTTTAATCGACATAATTTCACTTTTGTTCCAATTTATTCTATATCCTGAAAAGGATCCAAAGTCCTCAATTAAGTTTAATATATTTGGTATACTAATTTGTGGTTTTGTGATGTACAGTAGTACATCATCAGCATATAGGGATAGTTTGTTGTTTGAATATTTTGTGTTATAACCGTGAATATTCGAGTGTGTTCTTATTTTTTCAGCAAGGGGTTCAATTACCAAAGCAAATAACAGCGGTGATAGTGAACATCCTTGTCTGTTGCCCCTAGATAATTCGAATTTTGAAGATAATATATTATTAGTTAGTATTCTAGCCGTAGGTTTGTTATATAGTAGTTTTATCCATGCAATAAAGTTTTCTCCCAATTGGAATTTTTGCAATACTTTGATCATATAGTCCCATTCTACTTGATCAAACGCTTTTTCTGCGTCCAGTGAGATGATAGCTAACTCTTGGTCATCAGATTTATGTGAATGCATTATGTTAAGCAAACGTCTCAAATTATTAAATGAGTGTCTCTTAGGTATAAATCCTGTTTGATCCTCATGTATTAGTCTACTAACATACTTGCTTAATCTATTGGCTAATGTTTTTGCTATTATTTTCTGATCCGTATTTAACAAAGCAATAGCTCTATATGATCCTGGTTCTTCTATATTTTTATCTTTTTTAAGTATTAATATGATCGTTGATTCCGCTAGTGTTTCAGGTAGGTTTTGCTCTTTATAAGCATATGTATACATTTTTTGTAATCGTGGAGTAACTATATCATAAAAAGATTTATAAAATTCATTACTGAATCCGTCTGGTCCTGGTGTTTTTCCATTTTTTAGTGTTTTTATTGTGTCTTCTATCTCCTTAGAAGTAATTTGTGCTCCCAGTTCCTCTTGTTCCCTGCGTTCTAATTGTGGTAGATTACAATTATCTAGAAATTCTGAGATTTTATTATTGTCTATTGACGTTTTAGATGTGTATAGATTCTGGTAAAATTGAGCAAATCTTTTATTAATATCCTTGGGTAGTGTTAATACTTCCCCTCTATCTGATTTAATCTTTAATATTGCATTCTCTTTTTCCCGTTTTTTAAGTTGTCGTGCTAGAAGTTTGTGGGGTTTGTCCCCGAATTCGAAGTGTTCTTGTTTTGTGATTTGAAATAATGTTATAACTTTCTCTGACAGTAATTTATTTAACTGAAATTTCAGTAGTAGTATTTTATTATGTTTATCCATAGTTGGGTCTTTAGCATTATCTATATCTAACTGTTTTATTTGATCTTCTAAGTGTCTTTGTTCATTCTTATTCTTTTTATTTTGATAAGCTTGAAATGAAATAATGACTCCTCTTATAAATGCTTTGAAGGATTCCCATAATAACGTGGGGGATATCTCTGGTGTATCATTTAACTCAAAAAATAGATCCATCTGTTTTTTTAGATAGATACTCCCTTGAGGGTCTTTTAAAATTTGTGAGTTAAACCTCCAGAACGGTTTATTCATAGACATTCCTTCTAGTTTTAGAACAAAAGTTAACGGAGAATGATCTGAGATCGCATTAATATGATATTTAGGATTCAGAGATTGCGAAATTAATTTTGTATCCACAAGAAAATAGTCTATCCGTGAATATGTTTTATGCACCATTGAATAAAACGAGTAATCCCTTCCCGTCGGGTTTGCAATCCTCCATACATCTGTTATATTTGTGTTTTCCATATATGTGTGTAAGAGTTCACTGGTTTTAGATTTCGTCTGACCTTTTTGTTTTTGCATCGATTTATCTAAATAAGGATCTAAAACACAATTAAAATCTCCTCCGATTATAACATTTTGATAATTAGATTCTGCAATTATATTCAGAATTTTATTAAAAAATTGAGGGTTATCAAAGTTGGGCGCATATATGTTTACCAGCGTAATTGGCATATTATTGATCTCCCCTGCTACTATAAGATATCTCCCTTCCTTATCTAAAATAGTGTTCTTTGATTTAAATGGAATTCCTTTACGAATAATAATTGCAGTACCTCTAGATTTGGAGGTAAATGAAGAGTGAAATGTTTGGCCTATCCAGTTCGCCCTCAGTCTTGTCTGATCTTGCTGTTTAAGATGTGTTTCCTGTAGAAACGCAATGTCCGTGTTGTATGATTTCAACTGAGCTAGTATCTTGCCCCTTTTAATAGGTTCATTAATCCCCCTTATATTCCAACTACATAATGTGATTCCTCCTATTTTCTTTTGATTGTCGTCATGCATTTTTACCAGTTTTAATGACCTTAATTATTGTGGTGCGTTCATACCTCCGGACTCTGGTTATTTTGGGAGTATTTCTATTATAGACTTCCTTGGTAGTTCTCCTGCGCGATTGTCCTTGAAGAAAAAACACACAGATGTGACATATTGTGATTAAAAAAAATATATATAAATCAAATAAATTTACGGTGTCTAAAATTTCAACACCGTAGTGAGTGGCCCACTCGTCTGTGGGGTACGACATCCATAACGCTTCCGGCGTAGTTGGTATAAAGTTAGCCCCGCTGTATTTATTACCCAAAATCTATGGGGTATTGAGGCTCTCCAAAAAAGAATTGAAGGTGTGGAAAAAGGACTATCGATAAAAATTGAAAAGGTGGCAGAAGAGACCACAAAGATGTTTGAGGCTGTGCACGAAACTGTGGCTGCAAATGCATCTGCAGTGAATGATTTGGAAGCTGCTGTGGAAGTGATGGCTGGAGAGATGCAGACTATGAAGTCAGAAATAGATAGTCTCAAGAACCAAGTCACAAAGGTTTCGAATAAATGTGTTGACCTAGAAGCTCGCTCAAGACGCCAAAATATAAGAATACGTGGTGTAAAAGAGGGAGCTGAGGGGGACAATGTTTGTGAGTTCGCTGCCAACCTAATTAAACACGTACTGAAGCTACCAGAAGTACCTGTAATTGAAGTAGCACATCGACTCCCCAGATTTAAATCAAGATCTCAAGGAGAACGTGCCTACCCACGACAGATCATAATTAAACTTCGGGATATCTCAACAATGGAAGCGCTGATGAAAAAAATCAACCACGGAGAGAAGATGATGTACAGAGGTGATACTATTAAACTCCTACGGGACTACCCTTATGAGATTGAGCAAAAGAGAAGAAAGTTCTCACAGACCAGAGAAGTTCTTTATGGTGTTAAGGGAGTTTTGTGTGGAGTGTTTTATCCGGCTAGAATGCGTATCACCTTTGAGGGAGTGTCAAAAACATTCACTAATTCGGATGAATCTCTCAAATACGCTCAAGAAATCGCGACTAAGGCTGCATCAACTGGAGATTGAAAACCAAGACGACAGGAACAAACGAACTTGCTTATTCTTCCAACAAGAGTATCACAAGGAAAGTGAATTAACTGAACACTGATTTTTTATTTTTTATTTGACTTCAAGCAACAGATTCTTAGTGAGACGTGGCTAGACATTATTATCTTCGCTGGAACATTGTGCTATGTAATTCAAGGACACTACGTGCTCAAACGAGGAAAACCTGATAACACGAGACGAACTGCTGGGCTGAGAGTGAAAAACATCACATGGCTTATATTGTTTATAAAAAACGGAAAAAACTGAGAACTAATAATAATTAACAATTAACAATACTAATATAGAAATAGCAATTGAAATAGATAAAAAATGTGCAGTCTGCTCTGTTTAGCAGATAACAGCAAGTGCTATGCAGCTCGAGAGTGGAGGGAGGGGGAGACCGGGTACCTGGCATAACTCCAGGAGCCAGACTCCCGTTAACCCTTCCAGCGAACAGCTCATTTTTAACAATATTAAAATCAATTTAAAATAGTTAAGAGATAATATACACTCGAGGTTGATATGAAAAATATATACGGCTTATATAGTTTTACAAAATGCTGAGAATTAATCATAATTAATAATTAACAATACTAATATAGAAATAATATTTGAAACTGATAAAACTGTGGTGCCTGCGTCATAACGCAGACAGCAGTTATCACCTATGTTCGCAGCTCGTGGAGAGGAGAGGAGATCAGGCACCTGGCACAATTCCAGGAACCTGACTCCGATTAATCCACTCAGTAAACCGCTCACTTTAACAATACTAAATTCATTTTAAAATAGTTAAGAGATAAAGAGTGAGTAGGATATGGAATCGAATACATTTGACACATATATAAATTGTAACTGGGTGAAATAGAACTGAATTGGAAACGGTAATGGTCCTTTCTATAGTGAACCCTGCTGCTGCTCACAGTCTGTGATGGGGCCGCTTTCACAGACTTAACCGTGAGCGGCCGGCCGCGTTTAACCAGGGCTCTGGGAACTCGGCATCTGATGGGGACGAGGAGGGAGGCCTCCAGAGGGAAGGCAGGGACAACATGGAATCCGGCAACAGAGTGGCTCCGTTAATGGATTCATTCCACAGTGAGTTCAGTAGACAGGTGCAGGAGGAGGCCATTTGGCCCTTCGAGCCAACACCGCCATTCAATGTGATCATGGCTGATCCCCCGTTCCTGCCTTCTCACCATATCCCCTTTTTAAGAGCCCTATCTACTCTCTTTTGAAAGCATCCAGAGAAACTGCCTCCACCGCCCTCTGAGACAGAGAATTCCACACTAACCACTCATCACTCTGAGGCTTCCACTGAGGTTATCCCAATGGCTTCTTGATGCAAACTACTTCATCTATTGCATTATTCCCAAACTCTGCCCTTCCAGAACCATGTTATCATTCAGCACAGATAAGGGAAATTATTCAGAAAGGACTTTACACAAGAGTAGACAAACGTGCTGGAGAAACTCAGCGGGTGGGGCAGCATCTATAGAATGAAGGAAACAGGTAACGTTTCGGGCCGAAACCCTTCTTCAGACTGCAAAAAGTTACCCATTTCCTACGCTCCATAGATGCTGCCTCACCCGCTGAGTTTCTCCAGCACTTTTGTCTACCTTCGATTTTCCAGCTTCTGCAGTTCATTCTTAAACACTTTACACAAGAGTGCAGCTCGTAGGAGCAGAATTAGGCCATTCGGCCCATCATGTCTACTCCGTCATTCAATCATGGCCGATCTATCTTTCCCTCTCAACCCCATTCTCTTGCCTTCTCCCCGTAACCCCCCGACACCCGCACTAATCAAGAATCTATCACTCTCCGCCTTATAACTATCCATTGACTTGGCTTCCACCCCTGTCAGCGGCAATAAATTCCACAGATTCACCACCCTCTGTCTAAAGAAATTCCTCCTCATCTTCTTTCTAAAGGTATACGTAAAGCTGGGGGAAGAACCCACTACAATCCCTGATATTCCTCTTTCTCTCCCTCCTCACACAAGATGCCCTTCACACTTCCCTCCTGAAGCAGAGGCCAATTGTTGCAAATGAGAGTCCACCCCTTCTGGTCCTGAAGGTCGACGCAGAAAGCGCAGTAACTCAGCGGGACAGGCAGCATCTCGATATGATATCTTTATTTCGAACGATTAAAAAAAGAAGAAAAGAAAAGATGAAAATAAATAATAAATAATGGAAAATTATATATATACATATATATATACATAAATACATACACACATACATACATATACTTGTACATATATACATACATACATATACACATATACACACATACACATATACATAACATATATGTACATACATAAATTAAAAATTCAAAAGCCAATTTCAACATAATACACATTAGACTCGTTCGAAAAGGGATAGGAAGAAGCCTATGCTTGTCAAGTCCTACCCCCATTCTTCACCATTAACAAGTGCAAAATTCAATAAAATAAAATAAACAGACAATTCAAATAAAACTACTCCAATCAAGCTATTAAGAAAAATAACAAAAAAAGAAAAGAACAAAAAGAACAAGCACCATTAACATCTGTGAGATTTACATTCTCCTTCCTCATTACTGTACTTTTCAAAGATATATCTTTTGTACATTTTTTTAAATTGCATTATATTCATACTTTGTTTAATCGTTTCGTCAAGACCATTCCACAAAACCACCCCACAAATGGAAATACACATACTTTTTAAATTGGTCCGAGCATAATGCTGTTTCACATTTAGTTTCCCTCTAAAGTTATAACCCCCCCCCCTCTGTCTTTGAACAGTTTTTGTATGTTTACAGGTTTACAGGTAGAAGGTTATTTTTTGCTTCATAAATTATTTGTGCAGTCTTAAATTGTACCAGATCCTTAATCTTTTAACCGGAACTCGAAAGAGGGAGCACATTACGCCAATTTTGGCCTCCCTTCATTGGCTCCCAGTGCACTTTTGAGTTCATTTTAAAATTATTGTATTTGTTTTTAAATCTTTGAATGGGCTCGCCCCGGCTTACCTCTCTGAGCTGCTCCACCTATATGCTCCTGCCCGGTGCCTCAGGTCAGCTGATCAGCTGCTCCTGGAGGTACCGAGGTCTAAGCGGAAGCTCAGAGGGGATAGAGCCTTCTCTGTTGCTGCTCCGGCACTCTGGAACACCTTGCCGTTGCACATCAGACAGGCCCCCTCAATGTCCATCTTCAAATCCACCTTAAAAACTCACTTTTATTCTCTGGCTTTCGACACTGGCTGAGACATTGCTCCTGTTTATAGTGCTTTTAATGTCTTTTAATTTTCACTGTTTTATAGTCCTTCGTTTTACTGTTTGTAATGGTTTGTAATAACTTCTTGTCCATGAGTTCTCATGTACAGCACTTTGTGGCAACTGCAGTTGTATAAAGTGCTTTATAAATAAAGTTATTATTATTATTACTAGAGTGAACTTCGAAAGTCATCGTCCCACGAAAGAGAGAGCACCTGCCTCGTAGTACATGTGATAATGTCCTGTTGACTTCTTGACCGGCAAGTGAGTTATAAAAGCTAGTCCTAGCACAATGGAGGTGTGGGGAAAGAATATATCTTGTTTCAGTGGAATGCAAAACAGGTGGGCTGCTTTGAATAATAATCTCAACTATGGGAATGCTGTTGGAGATGCATTAATTGATGCAAATGGATAGAATCCTATCAAGCTCCTGCCTGGCATCTGGTTGAAAACTCTGGGACATGAGTAGATGGGTTACTACAATCCCTGACCAGCTCTTGTAGCCACAGTAATTGTGTTTGATCTAGTTGAGTTCTGGCCAGTGACGACCCCAGAATGTTGGTGTGGCTTGGCAATGCTAATGCGAATGAACATCATCTGTATGCGGTTCGATTCTCCATTTTTGGAGCTGATCTTTGATTCTTCTGTGTATGAATGTTACTTGCCACTGTTTAGTCTACGCTGAATGTCGTCCAGATTCAGCTGAATGCTGGACATGAACTATTTAATTGTCTAAAGATTATAGAGTGATACAGTGTGGAAACAGGCCCTTCTGCCCAACTTGCTCACACCAGCCAACATGTCCCAGCTACATTAGTCCCACCTGCCTGTGTTTGGTCCATATCCCTCCACATCAGTCCTATCCATGTACCTGTCTAACTGTTTCTTAAATGTTGGGATAGTTCCAGTCTCAACTACCTCTTCTGGCAGCTCGTTGCATCCACCCATCACCCTTTGTGTGATAAAGTTACCCCCCAGATTCCTAGGAGAGTGACACCACATTTTAGGAGGCACACACCACATTTTAGGAGGCACACACCACATTTTCTCCCTTGATAATAATTTGACAGTAACTTGCATTTTGTGGACTGTTAAATAAAGGTGGCACGTGGGTGTAGCGGTAGAGCTACTGCCTTACCGCGCCAGAGATCTGGGTTCGATCCTGACTACGGATGCTTGTCCATACGGAGTTTGTACCTTTTCCCCATGACCTGCGTAGGTTTTCTCCTAGATCTTCGGTTTCCTCCCACACTCCAAAGATGTACATGTTTGTAGGTTAGCTGGCTTGGTATAAATGTAAAAATTGTACCTAGTGTGTTGATGTTCGGGGATTGCTGGCTTGTGTGGACTCGGTGGGGCGAAGGGCCTGTTTCTGTGCTGTATCTCTAAACTAAACTAAACTCTGCACAAAGAAGTCTATTGTGTTTGTGTGTGAAAGGTTTCAGATTTGCAGCAACTAAATTAAAATCCTTTTTAATGTTCAAATTAATGCTGACAACACTCAGCCAGATATTCTCTCTCTCTTTTGTACGCTGATTCAACAGAACAGTTTTTTTAACCAAAAATAATTTAATTATTTACAATAATATGTACAGTACAAAATAAATCAAATCAAAACCCACCACCATAATTCAGGTCAAACAAATATACTGAATATACTACTATACAACTATCACCATCCTTATTGAGGGTGCATTCCTCGTCCCGCGGTGCTCAGTGGTCCCAGAAATCCCCCAGGGAGCCCGTGGACAGCGCGTAGTCCCTTTCTAAAACCAACCGGGCATGGACGTGATGCCGGAAAAGGGGCAGCTAGCAGGCTCGGATAGAGCCCTCTTCCGCCTGGTCCTGGGCCTTGTGGATGGCCAGCTTGGCCAGGCCTATGAACAACCCAACTAGGACATCTTCGGCCCGACGCACAGGGTGTCCAAAGATGAGGATGGTGGGTGTGAAGTGCAGCCAGAAGGCAAGGAGCAGCCCCTTTCGGTATTGGAACCCCCCAGCGGCGCTGTCCTTTTACGACCACTTCCCACTTTACAGCCGCTTCCCATCAGCTGCCAGCAATGAGGGATAGACTTGGCTATCCCTCAGTACAGCAACATCGTTCTTGATGTTGCTGTACTGAGGAACAGCCAAGTCTATCTTTCTTGGCTAACAAACCTAACCTTCGGCCTGCAGGTAAATTGTCGTGCCTTATTTTTGGGTAAACAATAGCGTCTTCATTGCCGGAAATACGGTATTTAAAAACATAAAGCTCAAAGAAATCTACTTACCACATTATTTGTACACTAACTACGTTCTTCTTTCTTTGTTTCATAAGATACTCTTAAGATAAGGACGATCCATGTTTGAAAAACCCGCCAAGAAACTTGCGCTGCGCATGCGCAGACCACTGTGTAAAGGCAGAATTTCAGCTAGATTCAGCTCCCCTTGTCATTGAAGGTTTGAAGCAGCGTCGACGGCACGTGAGCTGCACATACTTTCACGTATTACATGTACTGCGGATGAAAGGCATGGGAGAATTATACCTACCGAAGAGATCGATCTCTTAGGTAGGCATAATTCTCCCGTGCCTTTACTATTTATATTTAATAATGACCATTTTATAATTTTAGTCAGGGTAGGCAATGCCTACCTTGCCTATCCTGATGGCACGTGCCTGTCAGGGACAGGCCTAACAAAAGTCCACTCAGTACTTTGTCCTGCAGCAACTCCGATGCTCGACAAGAAGTGGATGACACTGATGGAGCTTCATCTCTGGCTTGTTGCTGTTCCGGCTCAGTCCCATCTATGGTAGCATCAAGCCATCTTTTCGTCTGTGCTGCTGAAGAGAAGTTAACTTTGCTGACAGGCGCAGCATTAACCTGCTTTCTCGTTGGCTCCATCCAATATGCTTTGACCTGGGTGACTGTTGTCTTCTCACTAATCAGTACTCCAGTGTCAATACCAAAGAGAACCGTCACTACATGGGTACAAACTACTCCAAGCCCTGCCTTGCAATCACAGTGGGCACTGTATATCTGGCCATTTGTCCCATTTGTCCCAATAGTGGGAGCCGCCATCTTGGAGGAACGGCTGCTAAACAGCAGCCGTCCGTCAAATCCACCTTTTCTTTAGTTTTAGTGTTTTTTATTTCTCTGTTTGTTTGGGGAATTTTGACTTTTAATGTGGGGGGGTAAGCGGGAAACTATTCCTAGGTCCCTACCTGGTCGGTGAGGCAGCTTTTTCTCCAGGCTGCCTCGTCGACCCGTCCTCGTGGCCTACCAGCGGGCATCGAGCGCCGTTTCCTGGCAGGGACCGCCCAGCACCTTCAGGTTTGGTGGCGGCACAGCGCTGGAGCGCTATCGGGGAGCGTAGCGGGCGATGCCTTGCCTGGGTCGCCGCGCTGGATCGACGCGCTGGAGCTCCGGTGAGCTGGACCGCCGACACCAACACCTCCAGGCTGCGGGACTGCGGGGCGACCAGCTGCGGGCGGCGGCGCCGACTCCAACATCGGGAGCCTCGTGGCTCCAAATCGGCGCGGCCCTGTCGGCTTCAGGTGCCATCGACTCCGTCGGGAAACCAGCCGTTCCAGCCGCTGCGAGGACTCTCCCGACGGCCAGGAACATCGGGCCTCCGTAGAGGCAACTGTGGTGCCCTCGATGGGCCTGACTCTGGGGAGAACTGGGTTGGGGACTCGACATTGTGCCTTCCCCCACAGTGGTGGTCATTGTGGGGGGATGATTTTGTGTGCTGTGCCTGTGCCTGTGCCTGTCAGTCCGTGTACAAGATGGCGGTCGGAGGGGAGAGTGGACGCTGGCGCGAAATGGTTGCCGCTGCTCTCTCCTCAAATTGTGTTTCTTATTTTCTTTTGGTGCTTTTGAAATTGAATTCTGTCCTTGATTTGTGTACTGTGGTGTTTTCTTATTTAATTTATTCCGATTATGTGTTTTCTGTTTTGTTGTGATTCTATGCATTGTAAGGTGTCCTTGGGTTTTAGAAAGGCGCCAGTAAATAAAATGATTATTATTATTATAATAACCCACGGCATCAATGGCTTAGAATTCACGCCGACAGCTTGTGAGTGCAGAAGGTGCGAGGATAATTGAAAAGAAAAAGAGATAAATAGCTTCCAATAAGTAATAGCATAAATAACATAAGTAAGTAATAGCATAACGATAGAAAACTTACTTTTCCACACACCACTCGTAAGTCTGGAGAATTATTTGCGATGTATACACTAGTGTCGTGTAAGCAACCATTAGCAAACTGATTGTAAGCCTCAGATGACTTGTTGGCCTGAAAATTCTTTGCTGTGTATGGATGGGGCGTTGAGATGAGGTAGGCCATGATGTCCATGGAATTACGTTCTGGCAGTTGGGAGATGTCATGGGATCTCTCAGCTTCAGGCACTAAATAATGATCAATACCATTCAAGGAGACTTTTTGGACATATTATTCGTACTCAACTGCGAGATTTGAGGCATACTGCGACAATTGAACGGACGCGGGGGCACAGGACGGGCTCGCTACACTGGAAGCCATGTTGAGTGCTTACCTGCAGTTCACCGCATGTACTCCAGTTGGCGTTGCGTGGCAACAGTACAGGTCACGGGTCGTGACCTCGACAGCCGTGCAACCTCCCTATAGTCTGGGTTGGGTCTGAACTGGGATGTCTGGAACCGGAGCTGGAATCCACGAGGTAAAATATGGATGCGCAGGCAAGTCTCGATGGTCAGCGTGGACTCGGTGGGCCGAAGGGCCTGTTTCCACGCTGTATCTCCAAAATAAACAGACATAGTAATGCAGCAGGTAGAGCTGCTGCATCACAGCGCCAGAAACCCGGGTTCGATCCTGACCTTGGGTGCTGTATGAGTGGAGTTTGCATGTTCTCCCTGTGACCACATGGGTTTCCTCGAAAGACATGTAGGTTTGTAGGTTAATTGGCTGTAAATTGCCCCTCGCGTGTGGGGAGTGGATGAGAAAGTAAAATAACATAGAACTAGTGTGAATGGGTGATCGATGGTTGGCGTGGACTCGGTGGGCCGAAGGGCCTGTTTCCATGCTGTATCTTTCAATCAATCATTTGTTCACCCGACTCCAGGCTGCAATGCCCTACGTTTAAAATGAGTACTTCACAAATTTCTTGTCACCAGATCTCTTTTAATGAAAGTGGATTTGATTCTGGGTAATTACATACTAATATAAAATAACTTCATGGCTGGTTGAAGCACGTCATAAAGAGAATTGCTCCCAGCTAAAGATCAACGGTCACAGACACTTGGCACCTGTTGATAAACTAAACGCAGACATTTATAACAGGTCACGTTAGACAAGAACAGACAATCATTTTTATTCAGTGTATGAGAACCAAGAACACAAGGACACAGGTTGAAGGCGAAGGGTGAAAGATTTAATGGGAACCTGGGGGGCAACCATTTCACACAGAGGGTAATGGGTATATGGAACCAGTTGCCAGAGGAGGTAGTTGAGGCAGGTATTATAACAACATTTAAAAGACACTTGGACAGGTTCATGGATAGGAAATGTTTAGAGGGATATGGGCCAAATGCAGCCAAATGCGATTATTGTGGATGGGTATCTTGGTTAGCATGGACGAGGTGGGCCGAAGTGTCTGTTTCCGTGCTGTGTGACTCCATGACTCTTCGATGCCCTTGCGATTCAAGATGTGCAGATGCTCGTGAGGTGTGGACACCGTCCTCCACCATTCCCTCAGGCAGAGCATTCCAGATTCCAGCCCCTCTCTGGAGAAAATCCCCCCCAAATCTTTCTAAGCCTTCCACCTTGATTTATTATATCGTCTGAAAAAGGGTCGCAACCCAATATGTCACCTATCCATGTCATCCAGCGATGCCACCTGACACACTGAATTACTGCATCATTTTAGACAATAGGTGCAGGAGTAGGCCCATTTGGCCCTTCGAGCCAGCACCACCCTTCAATTTGTGTCTTTCCTTGATAAACCAGTATCTACTGTTCCTCATTCCAGCATGGAAACAGGCCCTTCGGCCCATTGAGTCCATGCTGACCATCGATCGTGTTCACACTAGTTCCTTGTCTTTATACATTGATACTATCCCCCTTTTTGTAAACACACCACCATGGGAAAAAGCTTCTCACTAACCATCCAAAATACACCTTCTCATAATTTAGTATATCTCGCCCATCACTGGGCAGCACCGTGGCGCAGCGGTAGTGTTGCTGCCTCACAACACCAGACCCAGGTTCAATTCCGACTATGGGTGCTGTCTTTACGGAGTTTGCACGTTCTTCCTCTGACCGCATGGGTTTCCTTCCACATTCCAAAGACGTGCAGGTTTGATGGTTAATTGGCATCGGTAAAATTGTCCCTAGTGTGTAGGGTAGTGCAAGTGCATTGGGATCACTGGTCAGTGTGGACTCCGTGGACCGAAGGGCCTGTTTCTGTGCTGTATCTATAACAAAACACCGTCTCCTGTATAACCAAGTATCCAGTCCAGCCAAGCTCTATGTGTAAAAAAACAAACAGCTGATAAACCCAGCGGGCCATGCAGCATCTGTGGAGGGAATGGGCGGTTCCTCTCCTCACTGTCCCTGAGGCTGGGCCAGAGTGCAATGCAAATTGGGCTCTGGAAACAGTCACATAACATCACACGTATTATGTAGACGGGACACACAAAGCTGTAAATGCCGGAACCCAGAGCGACAACGTGCTGGATCAACTCTGCGGGTCGGGCAGCATCTGTAGAGGCAAATTGACAGGCGACGTTTCAGGGCGGAATTCTTCTTTGGAGCGATGGAGTAGAGCGGAGAAATATGGTAGAGAGATGTGAGGGGAAGGGGTGGGGCAGGAGGTGGCAAGTGATAGGTGGAAACAGTGAAACTGTAGATGCTGGTATACAAAAAAAGGACACAAAGGAGTAACTCAGTGGCAGGCAAGGTAGGCACTGCCTAGCCTGACTAAAATTATAAAATGTAATTATTAAATCTAAATAGTAAAGGCATGGGAGAATTATGCCTAGCTAAGCGATCGATCTCTTAGGTAGGCATAATTCTCCGTGCCTTTCATCCGCAGCGCTTGCAACACACGAAGGTCTGTGCAACCCACGTGCCGCCAGCGCTGCTTCAAGCCGTCAATGACAAGCGGGGCTGAAGGCAGCTCAAATTCTGCCTTTGCAATTCTGCGCAGGTGCAGCAGCCTACTGCACATACGCAGCGCTAGTTTCTTGGCGGGTTTTTCAAATATGGATTGTCATTATCTTAAGTGTATCTTAGGAAACAAAGAGATAAGAATGGAGTTTGTGTACCAATAATGTGGTCGGTAAATCTCTTGGTGCTATATGTTTTTAAATACCGTATTTCTTGGGGGGGGAGAGGAAGAGCTCCTTTCACAGTGTTTGGAGAATCTGGGTAAATTTGTGGGGAGGGTAGGAGTATTGTGAAAGAGGGGGTCGGGGATTATGCCAGTAACCCACTTGCGACGCTCCAGGCACGAAGCCACCGCATTGTGCCCGGGGAGTGAATTAGCTCGGGTGGCTGCGACCGGCCGCTGGGGCGGACAGCCCCTTCTGCCGGCCCCCGCTCACCTCTGGCAGTGCTCTCCAAAGATACTAGAGCAGAGCAAGATGCGCCACTCTGCGAAAAAAGCGTAGTATGACATGGGTGAGTGTTGACGCCATTTTACCGGACTGCAATTTTCAATAATAATAATAATATTTACAATAATATGAACTAAATATGTGAAGTGATAGTTGCCATATAAAACACTGTTCCCTACAACGCGGATTACACCAAAGATGATAGAGCAGATCAATCTTTGGAACGGATTACACCAAAGATACGAGAGGAGCATTGCCCGCTGCCTCGGGAGCGCCGACGCTTGAGGCTCTCCCGCCAGACAGACAGAGAGCCTGGTGCCGGCTGCATTCATCTGGTATCGGGGAGACCGAGTATCAGTCCTGGATCAACTCAGGAGTGGAGGAAATGTCCTCTTCCCCCAAAGATACTATAGGAGCCTCCAGTATCTTTGCTCTTCCCTGCGACCTGATGCAAGCGCAGATTGTATAACTGTGGAGTCCGTCCCCGCTACCAAAGATGTCGCGTTTTGCATTAAAAAATGGCGGCCGTGACGTTCCGTTACGTACTACACGTCACTCCATTGGATTTCGGAGGAGTGGTCTATCTTGCTCCTCTAGTATCTTTGGTGCTCTCCGTCTGAAAACCTCTCTCCTCACAATTATTCCACTCTTTCAAATCTCTAAGGCAATTGGAAAACATTTATATAGATCAGGCATAGAATTTACATTAAATGATCCAATAACTATTTATAATTTGGAACACAAATCTTGCACATTTGAACAGGAGCAGTGACTATCTTTTTAAAAAAAACCATGGGATCATACATCATATTACTGCCGTAAATATATTGCGTAACTTCATGATTATATATATTCTTTATCAACTATTATTTGTGCAACAAAATCTGAAGCTCTAAACATCACATTTGGAAGGTTCTCCCTCAACTTGTCAATGTTTGATAATGATGGCAGCTTTTGTCAGTTAGCAGACCAAGGAATGTCTCAGGTGCCTCACAATGGCTGGAGAATTACACATTAAACCCCAACTCAAGTGTAGAACCCACCCAAAGATGCCATCTTCATAATGGAGGTGAAGAGTAGCAAATCAGTAGCAATTAACCTCCCTCACCGACCGCTGCTATATAATGCAGCCCGTTAGTAAAATGGGTCATCTGCCATCAACTTGTCAGCACCATCTTGGAACATGGATCCTCGCGAGCCCTTCACCCCACTGACTCCACACCAACCATCAGCCATCCAATTTTACAATAATAAATAATATATTTTATTGTCATTGCACATATGTGAAACGAGATGTATTATGCAGCTTCCATCCGATGTCATAACTTAAACAACTAATAACATTTAGATTTAGATACCCCGAGAAACATGATTTATAAAAAGAACAGTAAAACAGTCAAAACAGTCTAAAGTGCAAATGTGTCTGTGCCGGGTCGATGTGCGACGTGACCATCCGAGGGAGACAGTTCATGGGGGTGGGGGGCACTCAGCAGGGCCGGTTCAGAGCAGCTATATCTCTGGGGATGAAGCTGTTCCTGAGTCTGGAGGTGCGGGCGTAGAAGGCCTTGTAACGTCTGCCTGAAGGTAGGAGTTCGAACAGTCCATTATAAGGGTGTGAGGAGTCTTTGTGGATGCTGACAGCCTTCCTGAGGCACCGTGTGTAGTAGATGCCCTCCAAGGCTGGTAGCTGTGTCCCAATAATCTTCTGCACTCTGCGGACGACGTGCTGAAGAGATCTCCTCTCCGCCTCCGTGCAGTTGAGATACCACACAGAGATGCCATATGTTAGTATGCTCTCTGTTGTTCAGCGGTAGAACGTTGTCAGCAGCTGTTGGGGCAGACCAGTCTTTTTCAATATTCTCAGGAAGAACAGCCTTCTTGACCAGCGCAGCGGTGTTGGTGGACCATGTGAGGTCCTCTGAGACGTGTGTGCCCAGAAACTTAAAGCTGGACACTCTCTCCACACTGTCCCCGTAGATGGAGATTGGGGCGTATTCCCCATTATGTGTCCTCCTGAAGTAGATAATCAGCTCCTTGGTCTTGGAAGAGTTTAGGGACAAGTTGTTATCTGAGCACCAGTCCGCCAGGTTCTGCAACTCCGCTCTGTAGTTTGGTGATCAGCCTGATCACCGTTGTGTCGTCTGCAAACTTGACGATGATGTTGGTGTCGAATGCAGGAACACAGTCGTGTGTGAAGAGGGAGAAGAGCATGGGGCTTAGTACACAGCCCTGTGGTGTGCCGGTGCTCAGGGTGATAGTGGAGGACAGGTGCGGGTCCAGTCTCACTGCCTGCGGTCGCTCCGTCAGAAAATTCAGGATCGGCGAGCTGAGGCTTAGCTGGTGGAGTTTGGTGGTGAGCTTGGTGGGGATGACCGTGTTGAAGGCAGAGCTATAGTCTATGAAGAGCATCCTCACGTACGTGCCCTGTCTTTCCAGGTGAGTCAGAACAGTGTGAAGAGCCAGAGAGATGGCATCCTCTGTGGATCTATTTGCCCTGAATGCAAATTGATGAGAGTCCAGTGAGGCAGCGATGCTGGATTTGATGTGAGAGAGGACCAGCCTTTCAAAGCACTTCATGGGTATTGGAGTTAGGGCAACTGGGCGGTAGTCATTTAGGTTGGTGACTTTTGACTTTTACGGCACCGGCACTATGGTAGCTGTCTTCAGGCACTTGGGGACCGTTGGCAGAGATAGAAACAGGTTAAAGATCCTCGTGAATACCTCAGCCAGCTGTACAGCATAGTCCTTTAGTACCCTCCCTTGGACTCCATCCGGGCTTGCAGCCTTGCGTGGATTGATCCTACCTCCTGAGTGCTCAGTGTTAAGACCTGTCCCTCCGCCATGGCCGGGGTTATTCCACGCCTGGTGATGTTGCCAGTTTTGAAGCGGGCAAAGAAGGTGTTTAACTCATTGGCCAGTGTGATATCACTGTGGGGGCAGGCGGGACTGCTCTTGTAGTCAGTGATGTCCCTGCCACATGCTTCTGGTGTCCGCGGTATTGAAGTGGTCTTCCACCCTTTGCCTGTGAATGTCTTTGGCCTTTTTTATGCCTTCGTTCAGGTTTGACCTGGCAGCACTGTATGCAGAAGTGTCCCTGGATTTAAAGGCATTGTTGCGTGCCCTTAGCAGATTCTGAACCTCCTTGTTCATCCAAGGTTTCCGGTTTGGGAACATCTTTATTTTCTTGTCCACTGTGACAGACTCCACACAGCAATTGATGTAGGAGAGCACAGTGGATGTGTACTCCTCCAAGTCTACCTCTGTACCACTGGTAGCCTGTTGTGCAAACAGGTCCCAGTCGGTGCGATCAAAGCAGTCCTGGAGTTGTAGGGTGGCGTCCTCGGGCCATATTTTGACCGTCTTTATTGCAGGTTTGGTCTTGCGGATGAGGGGTTTGTATGCAGGCAGTAGAAACAGTGAGAGGTGATCGGATTGTCCCAGGGATGGGCAGGGGAGAGCTCTGTATGCGTCCTTGATGTTGGTGTACACTTTATCCAACGTGTTTGAGCCCCTGGTAGGGCACTGCACATGCTGGTGGAATTTGCGGAGTGTGGCTCGTAGGTCGACCTGATTAAAGTCCCCTGCAACAATGAAGGCACCGTCGGGGTGAGCATCCTGCTGCTTACTGATAGCCGAGTGCAGCTGTGCTAGCGCTAGGTTAGCATTAGCCTGTGGTGGAATGTATACGGCCATGATGATAACCCCAGTAAACTCGCGAGGCAGATAAAACAGCCTACATTTAAGCAGTAGGTATTGCAGATCTGGGGAACAGTAGCTCTCTACTGCAGTGTGGTTGGTGCACCAGTCATTGTTGATATAGATGCAGAGCCCGCCACCCTTGCACGATGCAGTGACCGGTTCGTTATGTCTGGAAGGTGCTGAGCCAGGTCTCTGTGAAGATCAGCAAACAGCAGTCTTTCAGGGATCGCTGGGTGTTGATCCAGTGTCTTACCTCATCCAGCTTGTTGGTGAGTGACCGGACATTTGCGAGAAAGGCTCTTGGTAGAGATGGTCTTTGTGGAGCCCTCCGTAGCCTGTCCTGCACCCCCGCTCGCCTTCCACGTTTCTGCTTTCTCTCCCGGCGCTTGCTCCATCTCCTACCCTCCGGAGTGGTGATCCAGGGGGGTGTTCTGCCTAGCTCCATCAGGATTTTGGTGAGGGTACTGTAGTACTCACAAGCCAGTTTCTCGTAGCCACGTCCGATGTTGAGCAGTTCCATTCGGCTCCATGTGCGACCTGTCGGGATTACGGTGCGGGTGCTGGATTTCCCCGTCCTGGTGGTGAGTCCCTTACAGAGTTTTCTGGGGGTACTGGGATTTCTAGGGGTTCTCGGGGTTCTGAGGTATTTAAGTACCTTCTTTCCACAGCCGCGTTCGGTACTGGGCTGCTCCGAATTGACTCGGACTGGGGAGCGCAAAGATGCTGCGTGTGAAACTGCCGCCATCTTCTGTGGCCTTTGCTAACCCTCCCACATTCCCATCAACTCCTCCCATTCTCTACCTCTCACCTGCATACTAGACACAGCATATAGTAGCCAATTAGCCCACCAATTCATGTAGTTTTCATTTGGATGTAGCAGGAAAGTCATAGTACCCAGAGAAAAACTGAGAAGTAAATGGGAGATATTTGCACAGTGCAGTGAAGGACGCTAGTTGATGACCATTTTTGGTGCGTGGAGTATGCAATCAGATTCAGGGCACACGAGTGAAACATAGGAAGATGGTTTTCACCTTGGTTGAGCAGACAGGAAGGAACACAGTCACCTTGACCCCAGTAACCCCGTGCAGAACACAGGGAACGTTAGACAGCAGTTATATGCCTCTGCCGCAATTAACATCCCCGTGCTGCTAGTGTTGCAAATGATGTCCAAAGTGCTTCTGTAACCCTGCATCAGGTGGACCTGTGGATCTTCTGAAGATGTCCCATGGCCAGTCTCTAATCTGTGGTTGACACACAAGGTGGGAGACTTGCGACGGAGCCAGTGGAAGCCCGCTGGCGGATTGCCCCGTCAATCTGCGGACACGTTCTCAGCCGAGCGGCCAGGCCACGTCTCCTTCTGTACCTGCACGGTGACACAGCCTAGCCAGCTGTGGCTAATCAGCATCGCTCCAAATATCTCCCACTTGCCATGCTCCTCGCGGTACGCCTCAATGGTGTCCTGGTACCTGGAGACATCGACAGCAGAGGGGGAGGGAGAGGTTAACCAGGCAATGCCAATACTGTATGTGCACAGACCCAATCTCAATTATACCCTGACACCGACTCTGAACCCACCTGGCACCTTGCTCTGTAACCCAACCTTGGCTTGATGCCAACTAGAGAGCGGTCCTGAGCTACCATCTGCCTCATTGGAGACCCTCGGACTGTCTTAAATCAGACTTTAGCTTACACTGAACATTATTCCCTTTATCCTGTATCTGTACACTGTGGATATCTCGATTGTAATCATGTACAGTCTTTCTGCTTGTGGATAGCACGCAACAAAAAAGCTTTTCACTATGCCTCGGCACACGTGACAATAAACTAAACTAAAACTAAAAGATTTAGCACACGGATGATCGTTTTGTGTCGGGACCATTCTTCTCTTGCATCCTGAAACGTCATCCGTCCATTCCCTCCACAGATGCTGCCTGACCTGCTGAGATCCTCCAACACTTAGACTAACTTGCTTTCTGAATACAAACCAACAAGCGAGTGGAACGCAGCCATTCAGGCAGCATCTATGGAGGGAATACAGAGGATGTTTCAAGATGCAAAAAAAAGGTTCCTGTCCCAAAGCACCACCTGTCCATCCCCTCCACAGATGCTGACTGATCCACTGAGGTCCTCCAGCTATTTGTGTTTTGCTTTCTCTTCTTCTCTGCTCTGAGAAAGTCTCTGGCTTGCAAGGTTACGGTTTCTCCTTCCATAGATGCTGCCTAATAGGCTAAGTTTTTTCCCCGCAGAAATTCGTTTTTATTTCAGATTTCTAGCATCTGGATTTTAAATTTGACTTTCAATTGCTAATGTAAATGCAAGTAGATCCCCAAACCCCTTCCCCCCCCAAGATTTGAGAATGTTTTCATGTACAACATGTTCTGATTTAATTAAAGAGCATGCAAACAAAAGCTTTTCTCTTGAAGAAGGGTTTCGGCCCGAAACGTTGCCTATTTTCTTCGCTCCATAGATGCTGCCGCACCCGCTGAGTTTCTCCAGCACTTTTGTCTACCTTGGATTTTCCAGCATCTGCAGTTCCTTCTTAATCACTTTTCTCTTTATCTCAGTACACATGACAACAATGAGCCTAGATTCACAGCAACAGTTCCTCCAGTGCTTCAACCTGCTTTTGTGCAATAAAAATGTTTTAAGAGTAAACACTGGAATCAGAAAGCTGAGCATTTTAAAAGGACCTATTTCACCCCGCTCATTCTCTCTTCTCCCCATCCCTGTTGGGGAGAAGATAGTGGTGCTTGAAGGTGCGCACCATCAGACTCAGGAACAGCTACTTCCCCTCTGTTATCAGGCTTCGGAACGGTCCTTCCACAAGCGAGGGTACTGTCCGATTCACCTCTACCCCATTGTGGACATTGGACAATGTCTCTGGAACTGATGCGCTACAATGCCGAGACTTATATTCTGTACTTTATCTTTCCCTTTGCTCTACCTATTTGTAGATGACATGTGCATGTACCTTTAACATAGTGACCTCACCACTACTAACCACTCCCCACATCACTAGTATAATTACAACCTTCCCACCCAGTGCTCACTCTCTCTGGTTCCGGTGACAGACCACGAACAGCTAGGGCAGTAAAGTATGTGTATCATGAATAAACAGTAGTAAACACACAGTGTGTTATGACGCCTCTTTACCTGGTGTCTGAATCGTACCTTTGCGCCTCCAGTTTATCGTTTTTTCTTTACTTTGGACCCGTTTCCCCATTTTTTAATCTCCCGTGCCATGGCTACTTCTTGCCGCAAACCCGACATGCTTGTCTTCGACTCGGACATTGCCCATCGGTGGGGTGTCTTTAGACGTGACTTTCAACACTACGCCACGATCGCCCATCCTGCTGCCACCCCTGCTACACGGGCTTCTCTGCTTCTCAACCTGGCTGGTCCTGATGCCCTGGAACGGGCTGAGTCGTTTGTCTATGGTGCAGGTGAAGATGCTCAGGACCCGGTATGTCTTATGGCTAAGTTTACCGCATTCTAGAGTGTTTTAAAATGTTCACCCGGCGTCAGATCTCTGGAGAGTCAATCGATAACTATATCGCCGCGTTGCGTCACCTGGCCAGGCGTTGCAACCTGGACACGCTGACCCCCGATCAACTGACCCGGGACATTTTAGTGTATGGTCTTCAAGATGAAAAACTAGGGGCTGAACTTCTGCGGAAGCACAACCTGTCTTTAGCCGATGCTCTGCACGCCTCCCGCATGGCTGAGGCTGTCACCTCGGCGGTGTCGTCTGCTGATCATGACATTAACTTTACCAGTGTTGCTGGTCGCCGGCGGAACGCTGGACCGCAACGGCAACGGGGGTCCCCTGCACCCGGGGGTAGCAGCCCACAGCGGTGCCCCAACTGCAACTTTACCTCCCATCAGTCTAATATGTGCCCTGCACTGGGAAAAATGTGCAACTTTTGCAGGAAGTTGAACCATTTCTCTGCCGCCTGTCGCTCTCGTGGGAAGCCAGTTCCTGCTCCACGCTGAATGTTAAACAGTTCCAGCCTGATGAACTCCCTTTGTCTGATACAAGTTCCTCCCAGGGGGAGACCAGCATATTTTCAGTGTCGGATGCACCTGCACTGATAACGGAACCTTCGGTTCGCGTTACTGTCAATGGCTCGACAAGGTGGAGTTAACGCTGCTCAACATGGTTACCATGGGCATCCTGAAGGAGGTGAGCGAACTCACCCGGTGTGTCTCCACCATGGTTGTTGCTGCGAAAAAGGACAAAAGTGAAATTCGCATTTGCATCAACCCCAAAGACCTGAACCTTGCCATCAGACGCCCTCGTTACCCCATGCGAACAGTGGAGGACGTCGCTGCACAGGTTGCCCCGGCCACTGTCTTCTCGGTTCTCGATGCCAAGAGCTCCTTCTGGCAGATACCGCTGGACGAGCAGTCCTCCTACCTGACTACCTTCAGCACGCCCTTCGGCAGGTTCCAATTCCTCCGCATGCCATTCGGGATCAACTCTGCCAGCGAGGTCTTCCAGTGGACGATGGAGCAGCTGTTCGCCGGTCTGCCGTGTGCTATCATCGTTGACGACATCCTGGTCTACGGTAAGGACGTTGCTGAGCACGATCTCCACCTTCGTCAAGTCCTGGACCGGGCCCGTGAAATCAACCTCAAACTTAACCCAAAAAAGTGCCGTTTCCGCGTCCCGGAGGTCACCTATGTGGGCCACGTCTTTACCGCATCGGGGCTGAAGCCTGACCCGCAGAAGACGGCCGCGGTCTCAGGGATGTCTTCGTCCACCGACGTGCCCAGCCTGCAGCGTTTCCTGGGCATGGTTAATTACCTGGGGAAATTCATCCCCGACCTCAGCGAGCTGAGCGCGCCCCTGAGGGAGTTGATCAAGAAGGACACTGCCTGGGCCTGGCTCCCGCATCACCAGAAAGCTTTTGACGTTCTGAAGTCCAGGCTGGCCAGTGCCCCCACTCTCCAATTCTTCAATCTGCAGCGTCCCATTGTTCTTACCTGCGACGCCTCCAAGTTCGGTCTTGGTGCTGCTTGCCTGCAGCTCCACAATGGCCTGCACTGCCTGTTTCCTACGCTGCCCGCACCATGACCCCTGCTGACCAGCGCTATGCTCAGATAGGGAAGGAGCTGCTTGCTGTGGTGTTTGCCTGCTCCAAGTTCAAGGACTATATTCTGAGAAACAGCTTCACGATTGAGACCGACCATCAGCCGCTGGTTTCTATCCTCAACAAGCCGATCCACGTTGCCTCGTCCCGTTTGCAGCGCATGATGCTGCAGCTCCAGCGTTTTACGTTCAAAATTGTATATCGCAAGGGCAAGGACATGTTTGTGGCCGACACGATGTCCCGTGCACCGCTAACGTCCACCGATCGCCATCCATATGAATCGTCTGACCTGATGGTGCTCAACGTCAACATTGTGCCGTCCCAGCAGATGCAGTCCCTGGTCAGCAACACTGCCAAGGACCCTGCCCTGCAGCAGCTTGCCGACGTCATCAGGCAGGGCTCGCCAGACCGTCGTTCATCCTTGCCGCCTGGAGTCGTGCTCTACTTCCTGGTCCGTGACGAACTCGTGCTGCATGACGGCGTGGTCGTGAAGGGACACAAGGTCGTCGTGCCTGCTGCCCTGCGTGACCAATACTTTCAGACCACCCATCGCGGTCATGCTGGGGCCGAGGCCACCCTGTCTCAGGCCCAGAGTTTGTTCTACTGGGCCAGCATGGCCCAAGACATCCGGGAGAGGGTCTCCGCTTGCTCTGTCTGCAATAGCCTCGCTCCCCATCAGCAACGGCAGCCGCTTCTGCAACAGCCTGCCCCCGAGCTGCCCTGGATGACCGTCGCCGCTGACATTTTTGAGTGGCGTGGGAAGCATTTCCTGGTTCTTGTGGACTCGTACTCCAGCTGGTTCGAGGTTGCCCGGCTGCACTCCCTCACCTCTTCGGCCGTTATCAGGAGGCTGCGCCAACACTTCGGAACCTTTGGCACCCCGGCAAGTCTTCAATCGGACAACGGCAGCCAGTTCTCGAGTGCCAAATTTCGGCGTTTCGCTGCCAGCTGGAACTTCCGACTATACCAGCAGCCCAGAGTACCCACAAAGCAACGGCTTGGCAGAGCGCGCTGTCCGCAGTGCTAAGGACTTGCTGGAACATTGTAGACTGTCCCATTCTGACTTTTACCTGGCACTCCTCAACCTTCGGAACATTTGCCGCGACACTGCATTGGGTTCCCCAGCACAACGGCTGATGTCTCGCACTACGAGACCTCCGATCCCGGTGACCCAGCGGTCCCTCGTTCCCTCTGTTCTCCAGCCCGCTGTTGTCCAGGAGCGCATTGCCCTCAAGCAAGAAATCCAAAAGCGCCCCCACGACCAGTCCTGCCGTCCCCTCCCGCCTCTGTTGCCTGGCCAAGTCGTCCGGATGCAGTCCCCCTCCGGTCACCCCAGGCTTGCCATCGACGTCAGTACTGCTGGTTCGCCGCGGTCCTATCTAGTCGACCATGACGGTACTATTTACCGCCGGTCCCGCCAACATCTGCGGCTTGTTAACGAGCCCCCGCCGCCGCCTGCAGACCCCTTTTCCCCCCCACTGTCTGCCACGTTGCCTGCCCCTCCACGTATGCCCCGCTCTCCACCAGCCAGTCCTCCCTCACCTGCCCGTCTTCCCGCTACTGCTCCTGCTTCCCCTGCTCCGTCTCCGTTTTCTCTTTCTCCTCCCGGTTCCCCGGTTCTCTCACCCGCGCCTGCTCCTACTCAAGTTCCTCCTCCAGAGGGGGGAGATGGCGAGCTGCGTACCCGGTCCGGGCGGGTGGTCAGGCCGCCTGTCCGTTATGGTGATTTTGCTTAACTTTGCTCACCTGCTCGTAGCGTATGAGACGTGGTCGCCTTGTCACTACTGTATTGCTTTTTATTTCCAAGGGGAAGGATGTAGATGTCATGTGCATGTACCTTTAACATAGCGACCTCACCACCACTGACCACTCCCCACATCACTAGTATAATTACAACCTTCCCACCCAGTGTTCGCTCTCTCTGGTTCCGGTGACAGACCACGAACAGCTAGGGCAGTAAAGTATGTGTATCATGAATAAACAGTAGTAAAGACACAGTGTGATATGATGCCTCTTTACACTATTGTACTTGAGTTTGACTTGATTGCATATATGTACAGTATTATCTGATCTGACTGGACAACATTTAAAACAATTCTTTTCCCTGTAACTCGGTACATGTGGCAATGATAAAGCCGTCCCGGCACGTCCTGGTGTCAATCCCGGCAGCGGAGGCACCTACTGGTCACAGCCTTCCTCGCCGCCCATCACGTAGATGGTGCCGTCGATGACCGCCACGCCCAGCCGGTGCCGCCGCTCGGTCATGGGGGCGCACATCGTCCATGTGTTGGTCCTGGGGTCGTACTGCTCCACCTTGTCAGTGTTCTCGGTCGATGCGTGCCAGCCGCCTGCAGAGTCAAACACCAGTCACTGCTTCAACTGCACTTTAATGTTCATTCTGGGTGGGTTAGGCAGGTAGGTATAGTTTAGTTTAGAGCTACAGCATGGAAACAGACGCTTCGGCCCATTGAGACAACACCGACCATCCATCTCCCGTTCACACTAGTTCTATGTTATCCCACTTTCTTATCCACTCCCCACACACTAGGGGCAAGTTACAGAGGCTGATTAACCTACAAACCCACACGTCTAGAGCTGGGGGAGTGTATTCCTTGTCCATGATGAACTAGAATTCACTGGAAATTCACCGATTGCCTTAGATTCCAGTTGCTGATCTCCTTCTCCTGTTCTGGCCCTCTTGCACTTACTCAGGTTTGGTTTAGTTTAGCATGGAGATAGCGTGCTGTGGTACCTGGAGAGAGGCACTACTTCCTCTTCAACACTGTCGTGGCATAGTGGCGCAGCGGGTAGAGCTGCTGCCTCACAGCCCCAGGAACCCGGGTCCAATCCCGACTACGGGTGCTGTCTGTATAGAGTTTGTACGTTCTCCCTGTGACCGCGTGGGTTTTCTCCGGATGCTCCGGTTTCCTCCCACATTCCAAAGATGTGCAGGTTTGTAGGTTAATCGATAGAGAGACACACACAATTAGACTGAAGAAGTGTCCTAACCCAAACACCTCTCCATGTCCTCCAGAGATGCTGCCCAACTCACTGTTACTCCATCACTTTGTGTCTTTCTTTCTGCCAGCCAGCACCAGCAGTTCCTGGTGTGTTTATTAGCAGGCTGTAGTGTGCTGCCCAGGGCCGCACCAGCTTGCCTCCTACCCCTGCACCCTACACCACACCTACAGCTCATGCCTTTATCTAAAGACACCGATCTATGGGACTTCTCACCGAAGATGTAGATCTTGCCGTGCAGGATGCAGGCCACGGAGCCAGAGCGAGGGATCTGCATGGGAGCCACCTCCGACCACGAGTCACACTTGGGGTTGTAAACCTGAACCAGATTCATGCCGTCACCGTCCTCCAGAACAGCCCCCCCCTGAGAGAGAGAGAGAAAGACTGTTAGACCCCATGCACCCCACTCCCTCCCCCTCCTCCAACCTCCCACCCCCTCCAACACAAACTTGTGGAGGGAGGCCGGGTCAGGCAGCCCTCACTGACCTGGGCTAGACCCTCCTCCCACTCTCCCTCCCCCCCTGCAGAGAGAGGCCATATCAGCTCTGCCCACGAGGACCCCTGCACCCTCAAACCCTCCCCCTCACCCTCCCCTGTATCCCAGGTCACGTGGGAATAGCAGCCCAGACCTTTTCCCCGGATGCCGTGTCATGCTGTGCCGTGCCGTGCCTGCGGGCTTTAGCTGCGATGTAGAGCAGCCCCTGGAAAGCCACCACCGCCGGGCTGGTGATGGCCATCTTCATGGAGGCCAGGAAGCACCAGGCGTTCGTGCTGGGGTTATAGCACTCGATGGAGTCCAGCCTCGAGCTGCCCTCCCAGCCGCGAGCCCACAGCAAACACAAAGCCGTCCAGCATGGCCAGGCCTGGCACAGAGAGGGGGTAGTGGGTCAGAGGCACAGTCAGCATGCAGCCCCATGTACACACGTGCAGGCATACACCAGCCCGAGCACATACACACATGTACACACAGCCCCATGTACACACGTGCAGGCACACACCAGCCCGAGCACACACACACATGTACACACAGCCCCATGTACACACATGCAGGCACACACCAGCCCGAGCACACACACACACAAGTACACACAGCTCCATGTACACCCATGCAGGCACACACCAGCCCGGGCACACAACACATGTACACACAGCCCCATGTACACCCGTGCAGGCACACACCAGCCCGAGCACACACACACATGTACACACAGCCCCATGTACACCCATGCAGGCACACACCAGCCCGGGCACACACACACATGTACACACATACAGGCACACACTGCCCCACACGCACACACTCCCAAACACACACATGTATACACAGCCCCATGTATACACGTGCAGGCACACACCAGCCCGAGCACACACACACATGTACACACAGCCCCATGTATACACATACAGGCACACACCAGCCCAAGCACACACACACATGTGCACACAACCCCAGGTATACATGTGTGCACATGCACACCAGCCCCACATGTACACACACGTGCACACCAGTCCCATGCCGTGCACACACCAGCCCCACATGTACACACACGTGCACACCAGTCCCATGCCGTGCACACACCTGCCCCACATGTACACACACAGCTCTGCAGACTGGGCTGCAGGAGACACCACCAAGCAAAACCATTCACTTTTCCCTGTCATGATTCAAGTTCACGATGGTGGAAAGTCAGTCATACAGCGCAGAAACAGGCCCTTCAGCCCAAATCGTCCATGCCAACCAACCTGCCCCATCTGAGCTAGTTCCATATCCCTTAACCTTTCCTATCTACATATCTGTCCGTGTCTTTTCAATATTGTTCTTGCATTCTAGTCCTTGGAGAAATAGTGCAAAAGGCCAACAAGACATACATTGAAAGAATAATGGAGAGATATTGGAGAAAGACTTGGAATCAGGATTCAGTGAACAAGAGAGGCAATGAACTGCAGACGCTGGAATCATGAGCCAAACACAAAGTGCTGGAGGAACTCTGCAGGTCAGGCAGCAACTGTGGAGGGAATGGGCAGGCGACATTTCAGGTCTGCAGAAGGGTCCCGACTCAAATCATTGCCTATCTATGTCCTCTAGAGATGTTGCCCAACCCGCTGAGTTACTCCAGCGCTTACGTACTGCCTTTATGTTGATACAATTCCCAAAGGAAGGTTAAAACACAATGTCTTGAAGCCGCAATCTCCGGTAGGGAAGCACCGATTCGGGACTTACCTTCCAGAAGAGAGGGCCTGTACATCCGCAGCGGCGACTGTGGAGGTTCATGGCCCAGATCACGGGGGAACAATGGAGGAGAACTGACTGTACCTTGTGCCTTCCACCACAGTGAAGAATGCTGTGGTGGGTGTTTGTGTTACATTTTATTGTGTATTGTGTGTTCTTTTTTAGGGCAGAGAGAGGGGCAGAGAAATGGGCAGAGAGATGGGCAGAGAGAGGGGCAGAGAGATGGGCAGAGAGAGGGGCAGAGAGATGGGCAGAGAGATGGGCAGAGAGATGGGCAGAGAGATGGGCAGAGAGATGGGCAGAGAGAGAGGCAGAGAGAGAGGCAGAGAGAGGGGCAGAGAGAAGGGCAGAGAGAGAGGCAGAGAGATGGGCAGAGAGATGGGCAGAGAGGGCAGAGAGAGGGGCACAGAGAGAGGCAGAGAGAGGGCACAGAAAGAGAGGGCAGAGAGGCAGAGGGAAGAGAGAGAGAGAGAGGCAGAGCGAGAGGTGAATCTGGCCAATTCATTCATATGGGTAATATCTGACCAATCCTTGTGAATGTTTCCTGCTTGTGTAGCAAGCTATTTTCACAGAAGGCACCAAAATCCTTGGCATGCTGAAGAATCAAGAGGCCAGTGAAGATGAGGAAGTAAGAGGAGGATGTTAATAGTAAAAGGTATTGTATTGGTTTATGAGTCTGAAACCTGATACATCTTAAACATCTGATAATCTATATCCCAGTTTGAAAAATATGCAAGGGATCACTGCAGTGTGGTAGCTTTTTCCAGGTCTAAGGTCATTAAGAACCTTCACAATTGACCAAAGGCTGTGCTAGTACATTGAAGACGATGGTAAATTTCATCAGAGTTGTCTGATTTTCTGAGTGATTGCTCCTGAGATACAAGAAGTGATCAACATTTTCTAAGGTCTATCTGTGAAGCTTAGTTATCAATGAACATGCTCCTTGGCCCAACTCTGACCAAGATTCCCATCTAAACTTGTCCTATTTGACCCATAACCCTCCAAACCTTTCCTATCCATGTACCTGTCCAAGTGCCTTTTGAATGTTGTTATTGTACCTGCCTCAATTGCCTCCTCTGGCAGCTCATTCCATGAACCCATCACCCTCTGAACATAGAAGACTATTGGGCAGCTAAACTGCTTCACTGATTGATTCAGTGAATATTACCCTAGTTACTGAGTATAATTACTGCTTTGTTTGTTAAGTGGGCAAAACAAAATATTTCACATCTCCCTGAACAGGCAATCGGGATATCATTCTGATCGCCATAATGCAGCACTCTCAGTACTGCACGACAATACTGGGAGCAAGATTCAAGATTCAAGATAGTTTATTGTCATGTGTCACTGATAGGACAATGAAATTCTTGCTTTGCTTCAGCACAACAGAACATAGTAGGCATTGATTACAAAACAGATCAGTGTGTCCATATATACAATACAATACGGTTTTATTCAATTCAATTCAATTCAATTCAATTCCTTTATTGTCATCTTGCAAGCAACAGTTGTGCAGTGCAAAACGAAAAGACGTTTCCCAGGGAATACCGGAGCATCGCACATGACGTTTAAAACATTTCACACATAATAATAATAATAACAACACTAAAACAATCCAATCCCTGATGGAACAGTATGTTAAAATAGATACAAACAACGTTAAAATACAGTAAGACCAATCATAAACATGTCCGGGGTGGCTGATTTGAGTGGCCAGTGCCAGTTATTGAAGTGGCCAGTGCCAGTTATTATAGTGTCCGTGCCAAGCCGCAGAATCAGGTGACTGTGAGTACAGAGTGGCTGTATAGCAGCCTCACAGCATATGGCAGGAAGCTGTTTAACAGTCTTGTAGTCCGGGCTTTGATGCTGCGATATCTCTTGCCTGATGGCAGGAGATCCAGGTGTATGTGCAGGGGGTGCATTTTGTCCTTGGCAATTTTTGGAGCTTTTTTCCGACAGCGGCTCAGGAACAGTTTTTGTACCGAGAGTAGGGAGACGCAAATGATCTTCTCTGCTCCCCTCACTACCCTCTGCAGAGCCTTCCTGTCCGAGCAGTTGCAGGTTGAGTACCACGTATTTAAACAGTACGTGAGTACAGACTCCACCGTACCCCTGTAGAAAGTCCTGAGGATGTTGGTGGGGAGTGAGGCCTGTTTTAGTTTCCTCAGGAAGTGCAGTCGCTGATGGGCCCTTTTGACGGACCCAGTGGTGCTTCTGGACCAGGTGAGGCTGTCCGTAATTTGCACCCCGAGGAACTTTATGCTCTCCACTCTCTCCACTGTGGCGCCACTGATGTTAAGGGGTGCATGCTTTGGCTGCGCCCTCCTGAAGTCGACAACCATCTCCTTTGTTTTTTCCACATTTAGTTCTAGATTATTTTTGCCACACCAGTCCACTAGTTGTTTTACTTCCTCCCTGTACATTGATTCATCATCTCCGCTGATGAGTCCCACCACTGTTGTGTCATCCGCGAATTTTATGATCATATTGTCCCTGAATCTGGCCACACAGTCATGTGTGAGCAATGTGAACAACAGCGGGCTGAGCACACAGCCTTGAGGTGAGCCGGTGCTCAGCGTGATCGAGCCTGAAGTGTTCTTGCCCACACGGACTGACTGCGGTCTCGCTGTCAGAAAGTCCAAGATCCAGTGACACAGGGTGGTGTTGAGGCCCAGCAGGGTTCGTTTCTCCACGTCTCTGTGGGATGATGGTGTTGAACGCAGAGCTGAAGTCAATGTACAGGATTCTGGTGTATGTGTTACTTTTTTCCAGATGCGTGAGCGCTGTGTGCAGCGTGGTAGAGATGGCGTCCTCTATAGAACGGTTGGGGGCGATAGGCAAACTGGAGGGGGTCTAACGATGAGGGGAGGCTGGCAGTAATGTGGGGTTTCACCAGGCGTTCAAAACACTTCATTATTATTGGGGTCAGGGCGACAGGGCGGTAATCATTTAGGCAGGCCACAACTGGTTTCTTCGCTATTGGGATAATTGTACTCGTTTTGAGGCATGTGGGGACAATGGCTTGACTGAGGGAGATGTTATAGATGTCCGTTAGCACATATGCTAACTCCTCAGCACATTCCTTAAGCACACGTCCTGGGATGTTATCGGGTCCGACTGCTTTCTACGGGTTGACCTTAGACAGGATTCTCCGTGTGTCCATCGGGTCTATGGTCAGTACTGGCTGGTCTGTTTGTATGCAGGGACTGGCTCTCCCCTTGGGTGTGGTGTTTGCTGCATCAAAACGAGCGAAGAAGTTGTTTAGTTCATCAGGGAGAGAAGAATCCGTGTCAGTTACCTGCTGCCTTGCCTTGTACCCCGTCAGTGTTTGGATTCCCTTCCACATCCTCATGGTGTCTCCTGTGTCACAGAGGTGTCCCTGGATTTTTCCCGCGTAGGCACGTTTCGCTGCCCTGATTCCTTTTTCCAGTGCAGTCCTGCTAGATCGAAGAGCGGATGTGTTACCGGTTCTGCAGGCTTCATCACGAGCCCTCAGCAGTGAGCGTACCTCTGCTGTCATCCATGGCTTTTTGTTTCCACGTGCAGTGAAGGTTTTCATGATGGTGACATCCTCGGTGCACTTGGCAATGTAGTTGGTTACAGTCTCTGCGTACTCCTCGATGTTTATGAGGTCGTCATAGGATGCCGCTGTCCTGAACACATCCCAGTCAGTGTGCAGGAAGCAATCCTGCAGTGCTGAGGCTGCTCCCTCTGGCCAGACCCTGGTGTGTTTTCTCTCCGCTCTGACTTGTTTCTGCCGAGGTCTGTAGGCTGGTGTTAAAAACACTGAAATATGGTCCGAGTGGCCCAGGTGAGGGCGTGGGGCTGCCTTGTAAGCCTCTGGGGTGTTGGTGTAAACCAAGTCCAAGATGTTCTCTCCCCTGGTCTCAAAATCCACATATTGCTTGAATTTTGGGAGCACCGTCTTAAGGCTGGTGTGATTAAAATCCCCGGCCACCACAATGAAGCTATCAGGATGTTTGGTCTGGAACTCACTGATGGCGTCATGCAGAGCTCCCAGTGATTCGTTGGCCTTAGAATTTACATTAGCACTTGGAGCAACATATACAGCCACAACGAAAACAACGGAGAATTCCCTCGGCAGAGAGAAAGGCCGACATTTCACGATGAGGAATTCTATCAGCGGAGAGCAGTGTTTCCCGGCTATCGTAGCGTTCACACACCAGTCCTTGTTTATGTACAAGCACAGGCCTCCACCTCGGCTCTTACCAGAGCCAGCTGCCTCTCTGTCCGCACGGAACGATGTCATTTCCTCCAGCTGTATTGCTGTGTCTGGGACATTACCGTGGAGCCATGATTCCGTGAAAACAAACACACAGCAGTCTCTAATGTCCCTGTATGTTGTTATGAGAAGACGCAGTTCGTCAAGTTTGTTGTCCAGGGAGCGGACATTAGAGAGGAGAAGCGAGGGCACTGCAGGTCGGGTGGGGTTAGATGTTAGCCTGGCGCAGATGCCTGCTCTTTTCCCCCGTCTCCGCCTCGTGTAAGATCCCGCTCTTTTACCCCGTTTCTGCCTCCTCTCGCACCGCTTGCGTCTCGTCCTCCTCTCTCTCCTTTCCCGCGTCCACTCTCCGTTTGTATACCTTTCTGTGGCCATTGTGTTTGACTTCGCAGCCGGTAGTGGTAGTCCATAACGGCGTATTTTGTCTAAGTCGCACCAAAACACGCCCGTACTGCTGCTGTGGTTAGCCCCGATGTTTAGGAGCATGTTTCTACTTTCTGTGGCCGTTATGTTTGACTTTCAATTTGACTTTGCAGCCGTTGACTTTGCAGCCGTTGACTTTGCAGCCGTTGACTTTGCAGCCGTTGACTTTGCAGCGACTTTGAATTTGAATTTGCCGCCGTTGACTTTGCAGCCGTTGACTTTGCAGCCGTTGACTTTGCAGCCGTTGACTTTGCAGCCGACTTTGAATTTGACTTTGCCGCCGTTGACTTTGCAGCTGTTGACTTTGCAGCCGACTTTGAATTTGAATTTGCCGCCGTTGACTTTGCAGCCGTTGACTTTGCAGCCGTTTACTTTGCAGCCCGTAAAGTGCAAGTGAAATGAATTTGTAATATAATAATTTTAAATAATAATATAATATACCATTATATAAATATATACACACATGAATAAATATACTGATTAAGTGCAAATAACAGATAATGGGCTATTCATGTTCAGAGATTTGTCCAAACCAAGTTTAATAGCCTGATGGCTGTGGGGAAGTAGCTATTCCTGAACCTGGTTGTTGCAGTCTTCAGGCTCCTGTACCTTCTACCTGAAGGTCGAAGTGTGTGGCCAACCGACCCTTCCTAATCAAGGGCAAGAATACTGCAACTGAATCGAGTGGACACTTAATAATGGTCACTTGTCTTTCCGTATGTTTGCACTAAAAACACAGAAAGGTTCGCCTGGACTATTGAAAGAATGAGGTAAAACTTAAAAATGGCAAGATTTTTTTGATTACGTTATAAAAGCTTCACGATTAAAGAAAAAAGTTGCATCATCCGATGGGTGTGGCCATTTTAACATTTATTGGAGAATTTGAATAATTGTTTAATTGGAATCAGGTTTCAAGGGTTTAGTCAAAGGGTAATTAGTTTCATTAGCAGCTACCAGCAGAGATGCGGGCTGTAAACTCATTGTTATATTTTGCGAGAAGGTTCAGCTTTCAATAGCTAATGAGAAGTCTACTTTTTGTAGGATTTTTGTTGGAATTAAAAAATGAGTATGATTGGGGACATTTTCCCTGATGTCCTGCCTAATTCTGGGAGAGATTACCTGTTCTTTTTCTCATTGCCATTTTTGGGCATTCCTCCACAAACAGTTAATATTTCAGAAGTATTTCATTAGCCGTAACTATTTCCGTGAAAGGGAAAGTGCCTTATAAGTAGAGTCATCGAGTCTTGCAGCGGAGAAACGGCCTCTTCAGCCCAACCTGCCCACACTGGCCAACATGCCGCATCTGCACTAGTCCCACCTGCCTGCATTTTGCCCATATCCCTCTAAACTTGTCCTATCCATGAACCTGTCTAAATGTTTCTTAAATGTTGTGATAGCACCTGCCTCAACTACCTCCTCCGGCAACTCGTTCTATTCACCCACCTCCCTTTGTGTGAAAAAGTTACACTACAAACTATGAATATTTTTTTATTTTAGAATCTTAAACATTATAATATTGTAAAATGATGAACAGCATTGGGGTGCAGCTGGTAGAGAGCTGCTGCCTCACTGACCCAGCAAAGTGGCTTCAGTCCTGACCTCTGATACAGTCTCTGTGGAGTTTGTATATTCTCTCTAGATGACCTCAAGGGTTTTCTCCCAGTGCTCCACATTACCCCCTGTCTCATAAAGATGTGGAGCTTGATAGGTTAGTTGGTTGTGTAGAAGGAACTGTAGATGCTGGTTTAAGGCAAAGATACACAGACAATGCTGTAGTAACTCAGTGGAGAGAAGGAATAGTGACGCTTCGGGTCTGTAGAAGGGTCTCGACATGAAAAGTCATCTATTCTTTTTCTCCAACGACACTGTCTGACCTGCTGAGTTACTCCAGTTTTTTTGTGTGTATCTTAGGTTAGTTGGTTGATGGGTGAATGGATGGAACTGGGGGGTTAATAGGAATGTGGGGAGAATAAAAGCTGCGATTCGTGTGTAAATGATTGGCTGGTGATCAGTGATACTACTCCTCAGTGCCATACTTCCTTATTCTGTGTCCCTTTAACTATCATTAGTTCCCATTGGGAGCAACTTTCATCGAAAAGACTGCTTTCCTTTTTAGTGGTACCATGCATTCTGTTAGCCTCAGATTTCTGACAACACTTGATCTTGACAACACTTCAACTTCAAGAATAATGCAAGGTAAATATTTAATTAAGTCGAGAGGTTCAGGGAGTACTTATCAAACTGTTGGTGGATGTGAATGACTGGTACACATGTTGGATACTTTTTATTTTACACTGGCTATAATGATTTAAGAATTTTTGTTTGAAGTTTGTTAACTCTGCCAAATGTAATTAAAGCGGGGTCTATGAACGATAATGTTGACAGAAAGAGAAGGAAAGATTTAGTTTTAGTATCTTTGGGAAACAGTCATGACAGGGATTATTGAATTAGAATTAGTGCTCATGATCACCGTTTATTCAACAATTGTTGGCAGATTAAGTAAATGGCTGAAACTCTATGGCATAAGGTGTGAACAATTTAGGTTAGTTTATTGTCGTGTGTACAGAGGTACAGGGATTGTTGCGTGCTAATCAGTCAGCGGAAAGATGGTTAGTAAGTGGGGAAGCAAAACAATGAGTGTTTGTGAGGACAGGCAGCACTGAATGAATGGTTACAGAGAATATTTTAAAAGGCTAATGGAATATTGTTCTTTTATCTCAAGTCATCTAAAGCAGAGGGAAAAGTTACCATTAACAAAGCTTGGTTTGCCATTGTTCAGTGTACTGTTCAGTATGTGCTTAGCATTGTGGGGAGATTTGTATTACTTTTGGAGCGAGTGTTCCACATTTATCAGAATGATTCTACTTCTGAAGTAGTATGATGAAGGGTCTCGACCCGAAAGGTCACCCTTTCCTTCTCCAGATATGCTGCCTGACCCGCTGAGTTACTCCAGCGTTCTGTGCCTAATCTTTGATTATAAATTGTAAGCACATGTTACATGGAGAAAACCTGTAGCCAGTAAAAAGGAATGGAAGGATTCTAGTGATCAATTGGAGGTGTTCAACATCCTTGAGGAATTGGAATGAGCTGACAAAGAAAATATTTCCTCTGGTTTCCAGAACAAGTTGTCAATTGGAACTGGGGATACCAATTGGCCATTAGATTTGGAGATTATCCAGGAGTTTACAGAATTAGCTGGATTGTTATGATTAACTAAATTGAGAACCAGTCTTCAAGAACAAACCACTGTTAACAATTTAACTTCCACAGAAACTTAAAAGCTATTGAAACCAATAATTGGGTGTGGTACCAGGATAAACTCAAAGCGCTGGAGTAACTCAGCGGGTCAGGTGGCATCTCTGGAGAAAATGGATAGGTGATGTTTCAGGTCGGGACCCTTCCTTGGACTGAGCTGCTCCTGCACTTTGTGTCTATCTCTGGTGTAAACCAGCATCTGACGTTCCTCCTTATTACAGACACAAAGTGCTGGAATTATTCAGTGGATCAGGCAGCATCTCAAAAGAAAAAGGATAGGTGACGTTTTGGGTTGGGACCCTTCGTCACCTTATGGACTTTTTTTCTAGAGATGCTGCTTGACTTACTGAGTTACTCCAGCACTTTGTGTCATACCTTTGTCATAAGCCAGCGTCTGCAGTTCTTTGTTTCTACATTTTTATTCCATATTGGGTGAGGGACATTCTTATTCTGTACCACGGTGACAAATGAACGTTTGTGCCAATCGACCCTAGTGATGAGGTCACCATAAACAACAATGAAGGAATGGACGAGACAGACTGTTGGCGAGGCAGCCATTGCTGGCGCCACCCGGTGGATATGATATGTATAATAGTACATTGTAGATGAATGCAATGAAACCATACATAAGTACAACAGACTGATCGAAGAGAAATTACCAGTGTGCAGAATATGGGTTTTTTTCAGCAAGGTGGCGTAATAGTTCCAGAGAACTGTCTAATCTAATGAGGTATGTTGAGAGGATCAGTACTATAACTTAGATAGACACAAAATGCTGGAGTAACTCAGCGGGACAGGCAGTATCTCTGGAGAAAAGGAATGGTGACGTTTCTGGTCGGGACCCTTCTTCAGTACGAGACCCCAGTTTGGGGAAGAACTGTTTTAGCAATTGGTGTACAGTTATAAGAGAGAACCATAGTACATATCCAGAATTGACTTTTATTCAATACACTGATAAAAGTCAGAAGTTGTTATCTTTGCGACCCTGCGAAACTTCCTCGATTATTTCCTAAAGCTCCTTTCTATCAATGCCCTTGTCATTTTATTCCTGTTTCCGGAGGACACCTCAAGTTACATTCGCAGATTCCTCTTAAAACCAGGTTCAAAGCCATGACACCATATAAATAACCGACTGTGTTCCCCTATCTTTGACGAAAAAATAATAAAAAGGCGCACCCTTCACAAATTAATCTCCTCCCGACTTGTTTGTTTTGTTGACGAGAGCGAGCGATTCCGAAATCTCTCGGCAAGCGCGTTGTGAATCTTATCGGGCATCCGGATGGCATTATCCGTGCAGTCTGACAATTCATAGTTATTTGCCACTTAAAAAAACAATTCAATCAGTGCAGGGGCAGCAGTAACAAGGGCTCACTGTGTGGGTTTAAACTAAATAGTGGGGGAGGGGGGGGATTGACAAATTGGGAGTATAAAGATAGAGTTGAAGGGGAAGTGAGTACAGGAAAAATTACAAAAGATTCTCGCATTAATGGTAAGGAAAGTTCGAGAAGGGATAAAAGAGTAAGGTCAGGGCCAATTGTGAGCGGTGCGAGGGGGGACGTAAATACGGAGGTCAACGTGTTGTATATGAATGCGCAAAGTATAAGAAATAAAGTGAAAGAGCTTGAGGCTCAGTTAGAAATTGGCAAGTATGATGTTGTGGGAATTACAGAGCCATGGCTGCAAGAGGGCCAGGGCTGGGAACTGAATATTCAAGGGTATACCTCCTATCGAAAAGACAGACAGGTGGGCAGAGGGGTGTGGTAGCTCTGTTGGTGAGGAATGAAATTCAGCCCCTTGCAAGGGGTGACATTGAAACAGGAGATATGGATTCAGTATGGATAGAACTAAGGAATTGTAAGGGTAAAAAGACCCTAGTGGGACTTATCTACAGGCCCCCAAACAGTAGCCTGCACATAGGGTGCACGTTGAATCAGGAGTTAAAATTGGCATGTAGCAAAGGTAATGCTGTGGTTGTTATGGGAGATTTCAACATGCGGGAAGACTGGGAAAATCAGGTTGGTACTGGACCCCAAGAAAGGGACTTTGTAGTGTGCCTTCGTGATGGATTCTTAGAACAGCTTGTATTGGAGCCGAGCAGGGAGAAGGCAATTCTGGATTTAGTGTTATGTAATGAACCGGATTTGATAAAGGAACTTGAGGTTAATGAGCCATTAGGAGGTAGTGACCATAATATGGTCAGGTTTAATCTACAATTGGAGAGGGAGAAGGGTAGATCGGAGGTGTCAGTGTTACAGTTGAATAAAGGGGAATATGGGGCCATGAGGGAGGAGCTGGCCAAAGTTGACTGGAAAGATACCCTCGCATGGATGACAGTGGAACAACAATGGCAGGTGTTTCTATGAATAATACAGAAGGTGCAGGATCAGTTCATTCCTAGGAGGAAGAAAGATTCCAAGGGGAGTAAGGGGCGGTCGTGGCTGACAAGGGGCATCAGGGACAGTATAAAAATAAATGAGAAGTACAACGTAGCAAAGATGAGCGGGAAGCAAGAGGATTGGGTAATGTTTAAAGAGCAACGGAAGATAACTAATAAGACAATACAGGGAGAAAAGATGAGTTACGATGGTAAGCTAGCCAAGAATACAAAGGAGGATAGTAAAAGCTTCTTTAGGTATGTGAAGAGGAAAAAATGAGTTTAGTAAGTGAGTGAGTAAATTTTATAGCACATTTAAATCAACTCGCGTTGAAACCAAAGTGCTTTACATAGAAGAAATTAAATGGGACATCTTTATAGAAAAGGCACTTTTCTTTCATTTCAGGAGTTACAACAGATCTACGGACTACACTCAAATAATTTTTTCAGATATCTACAACTTAAAAATTATGTTAAATCCAATACACAAAATTATAGGACTAGGGAACGAATGTTCCCTTGACGAATGTTTGAATAAACATCCTAAAACATAAAAATTAATAACTTATATTTATAACACCCTCTTAGATAATGAGGTCCCATCGATGGAATCATATAGACACACATGGGAAAATGAATTAGGCCAACCTATAACGAAAGATATTTGGGACGAAAGTCTACAATATATACATCAATGCTTATTAAATGCCAGACATGCTTTAATACAATTTAAAGTATTACACAGATTACATCATTCTAAAGCAAAACTAATTAGAACTGTCCCACATATCTCTCCTATTTGTGATAAATGTCAGCATCTAGAGGAAAATTTAACACATACTTTTGCAAATTGTATAAAAATTTAAATTTTCTGTATTGATATTTTAGAATAATTTCTGAAGTTGCTAAATTGGATCCCGATTCAAAACTAATAATACTTGGAATATCAGAACAAAGTCTAACACTAACAACAAGCCAAAGAAACTTCCTAGACTACAGTATAATAACTGGGAAAAAATTAATATTAAAATTTTGGAAAGGTCCTATAAACCCCACAATTAAGGAAATGTCGGAGACCCTACACCTGGAAAGAATCAGACTTGTCTTAATGGATAAACAAGAACTTTTTGTTAGAATATGTTCTATTTGACTATTTGAAGGGGTAGATCGGTTCGGCACGGGAACCTAACTGAAGCTTGAATTTAAGATTAGATGAAAAGTTATACTTTATAACCTACGAACCTATCTCCAATGATGTATTATTAGTAAATTATTCCACTTTTATTTTTTATCTTGACATTCTTTTTTTTCTCTCTTTCTCACTTTCTATCTATTAAAAAAAACTAGAAGCAGAATCAATCCACAATTGATAATATTAATAATATATGATTGATAAACATGAAATGTTTTTACCACAATATGTCTTTGCTTTTAATAAAATTATAAAAAAATAAAAAAAAGAAGTCCACAGGCCGCGCTGGTCGGAGCTCCGACACTGGTGATCTCGGCGAGAGATCCCAGACTCCGCGGTGTTTGAAAGCCAGCGCCGCCCGCGGCTGGACGCTCTGCGACCACAGCTCCGCGATGTTGGAATCGGCGGTCTCAGCACTCTGGAGCTTACCGCACGGCGATCCTCGGTAAAGCATCGCCCGCTCCGTGATGGTGCTTCAGCGCTGTGCCGCCGCCGAAGCTGGGGTTCTGGCCAGTCCCGGCAGGAAACGCCGCTCCAGTCCCGATGGTAGGCCCGGAGGAAGGGGAGAAGATGCGGCTCGGAGGAAAGCTGCCTCTCCGACCAGGTATGGGACTAAGAAATACAGTTTCCACCTTCCCCTCCCCCCACCCCCCACATAAAAGAGCTAGAAAACTTCCAAGCTAAAGTTTTTAAACACACGGAAAATAAGGGCGAAAGGACGGACTGCAGGCAGAGCAGCCATACACAACGGCGCCCCACTCCTGCAGTTAAGACCAAAGTTGGACCCTTGAAGACCGAAAAAGGTGAATTTATTATGGGGAACAAGGAAATGGCAGATGAGTTGAACGGGTACTTTGGGTCCGTCTTCACTAAGGAGGACACAAACAATCTTCCTGATATAGTAGTGGCCAGAGGGTCTGGTGTGATGGAGGAACTGAAGGAAATCGACATTAGGCAGGAAATGGTGTTGGGTAGACTGATGGGTCTGAAGGCTGATAAATCCCCAGGGCCTGATGGTCTGCATTCCAGGGTACTTAAGGAAGTGGCTCTCGAAATTGTGGATGCATTGGTGGTAATTTTCCAATGTTCTGTAGACTCAGGATCAGTTCCTGTGGATGGGAGGGTAGCTAATGTTATCCCACTTTTTAAGAAAGACGGGAGAGAGAAATCAGGGAATTATAGACCAGTTAGCCTGACATCGGTGGTGGGGAAGATGCTGGAGCCATCAAAGATGAAATAGCCGCACATTTGGATAGCAGTAACAGGATCGGTCCGAGTCAGCATGGATTTACGAAGGGGAAATCATGCTTGACTAATCTTCTGGAATATTATGAGGATGTAATTAGGAAAATGGATAAGGGAGAGTCAGTGGATGTAGTGTACCTGGACTTTCAGAAAGCATTTGATAAGGTCCCACAAAGGTGATTAGTGGGCAAAATTAGGGCACATGGTATTAGGGGTAGAGTGCTGATGGATAGAAAATTGGTTGGCAGACAGGTAACAAAGTAATAATAATAATAATACATTTTATTTATATAGCGCTTTTCAGGACTCAAAGTCGTTTTACATTGAGAGTGAAGAATAAACAAAACAAAATAGAGCAGTAAGACAGAGATGGAAAGGGGAGGGGAACATGGGACTAAGAGTATGCAGAGGTTAAGAGATGGGTCTTGAGGCAGGACTGGAAGATGGTGAGGGACTCAGAATTTCGGATCAGTTGTGGGAGGGAATTCCAGAGCCTGGGAGCTGCCCTGGAGTAGACTCTGCCTCCAAAAGTGCAGAGGTTTGATTTCTGAGTGGAGCGGAGACCAGCTGATGTGGATCTGAGGGACCGTGAGGGTTGGTAGGGGTAGAGGAGGTCAGTGAGATAAGGGGGGACCAAGTGGTTGTGGGCTTTGTAGGTGAGGACCAGGATTTTGCAGATGATCCGGTGGGAAATGGGAAGCCAGTGGAGTTCTTTGAGAACTGGGGTGATGTGGTGCCAGGATTTGGTGTGGGTAATGAGTCGGGCAGCTGCATTCTGGACCAGTTGGAGTCGGTTGATGTTGCTGGAATTGATGCCAAAGAGAAGAGAGTTACAGTAGTCCAGTTGGGAGGAGATGAAGGCATGGATGAGTCTTTCAGCAGCGGGGGGTGTGAGAGAGGATCTGATTTTGGCAATGTTGCAGAGGTGAAAAAATGGCGGATGTGAGGCTCAAGGGAGAGGGTTGAGTCAATGATCACGCCAAGGTTGCGTGCCTGAGGAGATGGGGAGACAGTGGTGCCGTCAATAGTGAGAGTGGGGTTGTTAATTTTAGTGAGTGTTGATTTGGAGCCAATCAGGAGAAATTCTGTTTTGCTACTGTTTAATTTAAGGAAGTTGAGTTGCATCCAAGATTTGATGGCTGATAGGCAGGAGTTGATATGGGAGAGAGGGGGGTGGTGGGGGGACTTGGTGCTGAGATAGATCTGGGTGTCATCAGCATAGCAGTGGAAGTCCAGGTTGAAGTGACGGAGTATATGACCAAGGGGGAGGATGTAGATGATGAAGAGGAGGGGACCAAGAACGGAGCCTTGGGGAACGCCTTGAGTGACAGTGGCTGTGGCAGAGGTGTGGTTATGGAGAGAGATGAAGTGGGATCGGTTGGAAAGGTAGGAACGGAGCCAGCTGAGTGCAGAACCTTCAATGCCAAGGTCCATATGTCTGGTGTGCAGGATGTTATGATTCACAGTATCGAAGGCTGCACTCAGGTCGAGGAGGATGAGGATATTGAGGGAGCCAGTGTCAGCAGAGGTAAGGAGGTCATTGAGGACTTTGAGAGCAGTTTCTGTGCTATGGAGGGGGCGGGGCGAAAGCCAGATTGGAGGGGTTCGAATAGGTTATACGCGAGGAGGTGGGGATGAAGTTGTGACGCGACGATACGCTCCAGGGTTTTTGAAAGAAAGGGGAGGCTTGAGATAGGGCGGTAGTTAATGAGAGAGGAGGGATCAACAGCAGCAGTTTTGAAAGCAGAGGGGACAATTCCTTGGGACAATGAGGAGTTGAATAGATGTCTTTTCCTAATTACTTTGTGGTCATGTTCCTTGTATTTCAGGGTGCTGGAATGTTGAGGAGAAGTGCTGGAGGAACTCTGAGGGTCAGGCAGCATCTGTGGGGGAAATAGACAGATGGCATTTTGGGTTGGAAACCTACAGACTGGAGTAGGGCGAGAAAGATGGAAAGTGGGGGTGGGACAAAGCCTGGCATGCGGGAGTGGATGGTTGGCAGATGGATGGAATAAGTAACAAAGGCCAGAGGTGAAAGTGATAAAACATGTTGGATAAGAAGGGGAGAGGTGTGGAAGATGAAGCCAGAGGGAGGTTTATGGGTGAATGGGACATGGGAGGGGATAGTTCAAGTTCAAGTGAGTTTATTATCATGTGTCCCTGATAGGACAATGACGTTCTTGCTTTGCTTCAGCACACAGAACATAATAGGCATTGACTACAAAACAGATCAGTGTGTCCATATACCATTATATAAATATATACACACATGAATAAATAAACTGATGAAGTACAAATAACATATAATGGGCTATTAATGTTCAGAGTTTCGTCCGAGCCAAGTTTAATAGCCTGATGGCTGTGGGGAAGTAGCTGTTCCTGACCCTGGACGTTGCAGTCTTCAGGCTCCTGTACCTTCTACCTGAAGGTAGTAGGGAGATGAGTGTGTGGGCAGGATGGTGTGGGTCCTTGATGATGCTGCCGGCCTTTTTGAGGCAGCGACTGCGATAGATCCCCTCGATGGTAGGGAGGTCAGAGCCGATGATGGACTGGGCAGTGTTTACTACTTTTTGTAGTCTTTTCCTCTCCAGGGCGCTCAAGTTGCCGAACCAAGCCACGATGCAACCGGTCAGCATGCTCTCTACTGTGCACCCGTAGACGTTCGAGAGAGTCCTCCTTGACAAACCGATTCTCCGTAATCTTCTCAGGAAGTAGAGGCGCTGATGTGCTCTCTTTATAATAGCATCAGTGTTCTCGGACCAGGAGAGATCTTCAGAGATGTGCACGCCCAGGAATTTGAAGCTCTTGACCCTTTCAACCATCGACCCATTGATATAAACGGGACTGTGGGTCCCCATCCTACTCCTTCCAAAGTCCACAATCAGTTCCTTGGTTTTGCTGGTGTTGAGAGCCAGGTTATTGTGCTGGCTCCATATGGACAGTCGCTCGATCTCTCCTCTATACTCTGACTCATCCCCATCAGTGATACGTCCCACAACAGTGGTGTCGTCAGCGAACTTGATGATGGAGTTCGCACTGTGATCGGCTACGCAGTCATGGGTATAGAGTGAGTACATTCTTAACTTTCCTAATCAAAGCTTGTTTATTATGAGTTCTCATGAAGGACTTTCAGGTGAAAGAAATCTGTGTGATGTGTGGAGTGGTCATTCATTGAGCTTTGGATTGGACAGACAGTTGTCGAGATTTGTAAAGATATTTGGATGCTCTTGCTCAAAAGATAAAATGCTGGAGTAACTCAGCGGGTCAGGCAGCATCTGTGGAGAACATGGATAGGTGACGTTTCACAGGGTGCTGGAGTAACTCAGCGGGTCAGGCAGCATCTGTGGAGAACATGGATAGGTGACGTTTCACAAAGTGCTGGAGTAACTCAGCGTGTCAGGCAGCATCTGTGGAGAACATGGATAGGTGACGTTTCACAGAGTGCTGGAGTAACTCAGCGGGTCAGGCAGCATCTGTGGAGAACATGGATAGGTGACGTTTCACAGGGTGTGAAGTAACTCAGCGGGTCAGGCAGGATGCCCATACTAAAAAGTACAGCAATGAGCAGCTCAGTCAGTGAGTTCACTGTTTGTGTACAGGGTTTGATGCCCAGGGTAAGAGTTACAGCATTGGGGCAACTCAGTCAGGAAGTTCACAGTTTGTGTGAAGGTACAATAAATATTCCTTTAAAATGCAGAGCTTGTGTCTGTTTTCACATAAAAATAATTGTGAGAAGTTAAAATGGGAATACATTGCATTCCTTCCTTGATTTGGTGTGTGTTTCAATTATCTAAATATATGATCAATGAAATATGAGATTTAAGTGATGACATGTTGGACTAATATAAAAATAATGGATTTCAGACATCAATTCTAGTTTGAAAAAAAAAAGAATTTCTTTCATTGTCATTATAGGAAAGATGTCAACAAAATAGAGAGAGTACAGAGGAGATTTACTGGAATGTTGCCTGGGTTTCAGCAACTAAGTTACAGAGAAAGGTTGAACAAGTTAGGTCATTATTCTTTGGAGCGCAGAAGGTTAAGGGGGGATTTGATAGAGGTCTTTAAAATGATGAGAGGGAAAAACAGAGTTGACGTGGATAAGCTTTTTCCATTGAGAGTAGGGAAGATTCAAACAAGAGGACATGATTTGAGAATTAAGGGACAGAAGTTTAGGGGTAACTTGAGGGGGAACTTCTTTACAGAGAGTGGTAGCTGTGTGGAATGAGCTTCCAGTGGAAGTGGTGGAGGCAGGTTCGATTTTATCATTTAAAAATAAATTGGATAGGTATATGGACGGGAAAGGAATGGAGGGTTATGGTCTGAGTGCAGGTAGATGGGACAAGGGAAGAATAAGTGTTAGGCACGGACTAGAAGGGCCGAGATGGCCTGTTTCCGTGCTGTAATTGTTATATGGTTATATGGTTAAATGCAAAAGCAATACAGACCCTCAAAATCTGCAATTGACAAAACTAAACTGGCTAAACGTTTTATGTCTTTGCCGTCAGATCATGGACGATTTTTGAAACATAAATATTATGAATGGAAGGAGGATGAATTTAATAATCTTATAAGGGTGTGAATAACAAATAATTAAAGTCAAATCTAAGCTCACAATTTTCTTTTTAAAATTGTATACCTGTCCAGCCTGGAAAGATACACTAGCAGGGATGAACGTGGAACAAAAATGGCAGTTGTTTCTAGGAATAATACAGAGGGTGCAGGATCACCTTAAGGGGTTGGACAGGCTAGATGCAGGAAGATTGTTCCCGATGTTGGGGAAGTCCAGAACAAGGGGTCACAGTTTAAGGATAAAGGGGAAGTCTTTTAGGACTGAGATGAGAACAATAAATTCACACAGAGAGTGGTGAATCTGTGGAATTCTCTGCCACAGAAGGTAGTTGAGGCCAGTTCATTGGCTATATTTAAGAAGGAGTTAGATGTGGCCCTTGTGGCTAAAGGGATCAGGGGGTATGGAGAGAAGGCAGGTACAGGATACTGAGTTGGATGATCAGCCATGATCATATTGAATGGTGGTGCAGGCTCGAGGGGCCGAATGGCCTACTCCTGCACCTGTTGTCTATGTTTCTATGTTTCTATGAAAGGGGCGACCATGGCTGACAAGGGACGTCAGGGACAGTATAAAAATTAAAGCGAAGAAGTATAACGTAGCAAAGATGAGCGGGAAGCAAGAGGATTGGGTAATGTTTAAAGAACAACAGAAGATAACTAATAAGACAATACAGGGAGAAAAGATGAGGTACGAAGGTAAGCTAGCCAAGAATATAAAGCAGGATAGTAAAAGCTTCTTTAGGTATGTGAAGAGGAAAAAATTAGTTAAGACCAAAGTTGGACCCTTGTAGACCGAAAAAGTTGAATTTATTATGGGGAACAAGGAAATGGCAGATGAGTTGAACAGGTACTCTGGATCTGTCTTCACTAAGGAGGACACAAACAATCTTCCTGATATAGTAGTGGCCAGAGGATCTGGGGTGACGGAGGAACTGAAGGAAATCCACATTAGGCAGGAAATGGTGTTGGATAGACTGATGGGACTGAAGGCTGATAAATCCCCAGGGCCTGATGGTCTGCATCCCAGGGTACTTAAGGAAATGGCTCTAGAAATCGTGGATGCATTGGTGATTATTTTCCAATGTTCTATAGATTCAGGATCAGTTCCTGTGGATTGGAGGGCAGCTAATGTTATCCCACTTTTTAAGAAAGGCGGGAGAGAGAAAACAGGGAATTATAGACCAGTTAGCCTGACATCCGGGGTGGGGAAGATGCTGGAGTCAATTATGAAAGATGAAATAGCCACACATTTGGATAGCAGTAACAGGATCGGTCCGAGTCAGCGTGGATTTACGAAGGGGAAATCATGCTTGACTAATCTTCTGGAATTTTTTGAAGGTGTAACAAGGAAAATGGACAAGGGAGAGTCAATGGATGTAGTGTACCTGGGCTTTCAGAAAGCATTTGATAAGGTCCCACATAGGAGATTAGTGGGCAAAATTAAGGCACATGGTATTGGGGGTAGAGTGCTGACATGGATAGAGAAATGTTTGGCAGACAGGAAACAAAGAGTAGGGATTAACGGGTCCCTTTCAGAATGGCAGGCAGTGACTAATTGGGTAGCGCAAGGCTCGGTGCTGGGACCGCAGCTATTTACAATATACATCAATGATTTGGATGAAGGGATTCAAAGTAACATTAGCAAATTTGCAGATGACACAAAGTTGGGTGGCAGTGTGAACTGTGAGGAGGATTATATGAGAATGCAGGGTGACTTGGACAGGTTGGTGGAGTGGGCAGATGCATGGCAGATGAAGTTTAATGCAGATAAATGTGAGGTTATCCACTTTGGTAGCAAAAACAGCAAGGCAGATTACTATCTAAATGGCGTCAAGTTGGGAAAAGGGGAAGTACAACGGGATCTGGGGGGTCCTTGTTCATCAGTCTATGAAAGTAAGCATGTGGGTACAACAGGCAGTGAAGAAAGCAAATGGCATGTTGGCCTTTATAACAAGAGGAGTTGAATATAGGAGCAAAGAGATCCTTCTGCAGTTGTACAGAGCCCTAGTGAGACCACACCTGGAGTATTGTGTGCAGTTTCGGTCCCCTAATTTGAGGAAGGACATTCTTGCTATTGAGGGAGCCCAGCGTAGGTTTACAAGGTTAATTTGACGCCATTTAGATAGTAATCTGCCTTGCTGTTTTTGCTACCAAAGTGGATAACCTCACATTTATCCGCATTAAACTTCATCTGCCATGCATCTGCCCACTCCCCCAACCTGTCCAAGTCCCCCGCCCCCCCACTCCCCACATTTGAAGTCCCCCCTATTATCACATTTTGGTAATTAAACTCTAGTATTATATCTATAATTTTATCAAAAAATTTGGGGTTGTCAAAATTCGGAGCGTAGATATTTATCATAGTTAGTGGGGTTGCATAAATTTCTCCCGAAACTATAATATACCTTCCCTCTTTATCTGATATAGTATTCTTTAATTTGAAAGGTATACCTTTTCGAATAAGAATAGCCGTACCTCTAGATTTAGAAGTAAATGACGAGTAGTATGTTTGACCTATCCACTTCGCTATCTAATCTCATTTGTGTTTGTTGTTTCATGTGGGTTTCCTGTAAAAACATTATGTCGCTTTTCAAAGATTTTAGTTGAGCAAATATTTTACCCCTCTTTATTGGTTCATTGGCACCCCTTATATTCCAACTACAGAATGTGATTCCTCCATTCTTTATTTGTCTATCGTCTTGCATTATATATCAAAATAGTATTCCTGAATCATATGGTGCAAGCAAATACAGAGTTCTGGGCGTTGGGTTGTCATCCCAAGTTTTTAGATTTATATTACATCTGCTTCTTAAAAAGTACCTTAGATAAAGAAAGAAAAAATGTGATAACAAGTTGAATACAAATAAAATAAGCAAATACAAGTCTTTATAGTGATTTTTTTTTTTTAAGTGATGTTAAGGTATCTAAGAAAAGATACCTTAAAGACAGGTAGCCACCTAAGGTGGCGAAAAATTTATGGACTTCCGTTGATGTTGTTTTACATTGAGCTCCAATCCCTTATTAAAACCTCATAAAAAGCTACAGACTGTTTCATATCTTGTTTGTTCTTATTTAAATTTATCAAACTAGCAACAGTGAAAACCGAAAAGATTCAGAAAAAGATATAAAAAATAAAAAAAAACAAATATAAAACACAGCATATTCTTAGTTCTATAAATATATATGCCTTTCCAATTTATCTAACCTTAATCTAGTCTAAACTTTATCATAATTGTCCACCCAAGATTCTTACGTAATAACCCATTCTTTAACTACCATACAAGCAGGTAACAAGGGGTTAAACAAAACCTCATTCCTGGATCTTTTCCAGATTTATGCTGCACCTAACTCCTTCCCAGACAAGAAAAGTACGTTAGTAATGTTATAAACATTTTAGTTAGTTACTATTTATAAGCATATCTATCTATATATCTATCTATATACTATTAAAACTCTGTGGCTGCCTGACTTGTGTCTGCCTGACTTGTGTCTGCCATCCGCCTGACTTGTGTCATAAAATCCCCTTTGATACCGCCCCAGGCCCACACAGCACGTGGAAACGCCGATATTATTTACCATTTCTAAACAGATTACATTTATCTTTACGAATAGACACTCCTGATTAAATTTCTTCCTGTTTATGTACACATTTTTAAATGAAATACATCACCCCCCCCCACCCCCACTCACTCATTTTGTCTCCTTCTGCTGGTCACCCGCCATAACGGCTGCTGTCGACGGCCTCTGCTCCGAAAATGACGCCATCTTTTTTTCGCTAGCGATTTTCATCCGGGATCTGAAGCACCTTCGGGATCTCACACCACGGGGTCTTAAGCACGTTCGGTGTCCAGACCCAACGGGTCTGCACTTGGTCTAGTATCATTTATAAGTATATGTCAGTAATATTAGTTCATTTCCCTTTTTAAATATATAATACATAATTTATACACTCCCAATCTCCTTCCCCGTCTCATGGTTTATTCATGATTTGTTCATATTTACCACATACATTCACGAGTAATTAGTATTATTAAATTTGTTAAATTAATTGGTTAATTATAATTTAGAATATAATGGTTAGATATTTTCTTAAATCAACAGTTTTTGTATTTCAATTAGTATTATCCCGTTCCATGTTCATTATGCATTCCCTCATTACTTCTGTATCTTCAACGTCCTTTTGTTTATCTTTGAGCTTTTCATTCAAGGTGAAACATGGACAATCCCCTCGAATACACATTCCAGACAGATAAGCTTGGTAACTGTCTGGAAAAATCCACCATCTTTACCAGTTCAGAACTCTATCTTAAAAGTTAAAACATTCAGTCTTCTTGCTTGTCGACCTCTTCCCCCGATGTTTTCTTTACGATATCTTCTGCGTACTTAAAAGCTTTTTCGGGATCCGTAAATGAGCGCTCAGTGCCGTTATGAGTAATCTTCATTTTTGCTGGGTAGACCACCCCATATCTGACATGGGGTATTCCTCTTAAAATGTTACTTGTCTGAGTAAACAAGTTCCTTCTCTGGACGACCTCCGGAGGATAATCACGGAAAATCGAATATTATCCCCACGATATGTCAGCTTCTCCCCATGGATAATCTTATTCAATATAAATTCCACTGAAGAGATGTCGAGAAATTTCACAATTATCTGTCTTGGAGGAGCATTTGTGTCTCTTGAAACCCATTCACCTCGGTGAACGATATCTTTTCTTGATTCTTCTGTCAGTTTAAAAACATCTTTGAGTAAGTCAGCAACGAAAGTACGTGTTTGAGATCCATGTCCTTCTCGCCCTTCTCTTACTCCAACAATTCTCAAATTCTGCCTTCTCGATCTCGCTTCCAACTCCAGACATTTGTCAGTCTTTCTTGCAAGTTTTTCTTCTTCAGATTTCTTTGATTTTTTCAAACTCTTTATTTCCGTGATCATCTTTGTCATGTCTTTTTCCATCTCTTCCATTCTCTCATCAATATCTCCCATATTATTATTTACATCAATAAATTTCTTATTATAGTCATTTTCGATTCTAGCACATTCTAACTTAAAATTGTTATCAAACTCCTTATATTGCTTCTTCAGCTCCTTTAACTCACCACAAGCACTATCAATTTTTTGAGAAATTATCTCCATATTAGTCTCCATACTCTGCTTATTACTCTCCATATTAGACTCCATACTCTGCATCTTTTCCAGTGTCGTGTTGATTGTAGCAGTTATATCTAAAAGCATTTGCTTTACCTCCTTCTCCTTCTTTTCTCCTTTTGCAGCCATTTCAAACACAGATCCTTGGCTGTAAGACTCTTCTTCTGAGCCTTCTTCTGTCGTTTGCAGAGTATCAAAAACTTTCTCAAGCAGGAGACTAAAAGGCCTGTCTCACGAGTCTGCGGTCATTGGCGGCAAAACGGGAAGAATCTACCGCTCCTGGGCCGCCATAGACCGCGCACTCGTGAGAACGCATAATTTCCGGGGCCGTGCGGCGTTGTTCCCAACACCGCATGGTGCTAAAATAAAACCTACACTGTTCAAAAATATTTTCCTACCGCACAGCCTCCACCAGTGATGCACGAGTGCGGCACGGCCGCCGCCACAGCCGCCGCCAGTGTGGCTCGAGCGCGTGCGTCGAACTTGCACCGCCACAGCCTCCGCTAGTGAGTCACGTGTGCGGCACGACCGCCGCCACAGCCACCGCTACAGCGCCGCGGCCGCGGCCACAGCCCCTCAGATCCAAAATGATGTCATCGCAGTCGGCCCGCCCTTTTTTTGAACTTACAGCAAGCACGTGGGACCAGCCGTATTTAAATCACTCGCCCCCGCGCAGCATCCGTACGGCGCTCCCGTGGCATAGGCTCGGCGCTCTCGCTGTTGCCGTGCGGTCCACTCTACAGGCGAAGCCGCGCTTCACCGCCGATGACCGCCGATGACCGCAACACCGTAAGACAGAGCCTTTATAGTGATCTTCTTAGGTGCTCGTGAGCTTTTCTCTCTTCTCATTTAAAAGTCTCGGTTTTTACCGTTAAACTCCCGATATTAGCGTCGCTTTCTGATGACGTCACCCTCATGCGACGCCAAGCAGTTTTTAAAAATCGGTCCCGACTTTAAAACGGCTTTTTAGCGACGTTTACGGGAGAGGAGCTCAATGCAGCGCCTTTAGTGTTCCATGGCGCTACCGGAAGTCCACTGGTGTTGATACTAATGGGTTCAGATTTAGAATTATACAACAAATAAAGATTCCATCTGGAATCGAACTTGCACCTTTGCGATTTCGAATGGATCTCAAATGGGAGAGCTCCAGGTGCTTTGCTGCATCCTGCTGGGCCTGATGTTCCACGAGAGAGTACATGCAATCCAGGGAAGTCCTGCCATTTCATGATGAAAAAACCTCCATAGAGGGTTGTGTTCATTAAAGATGCTGGCAATTCCATTGCACCCATTAGGATAAACTGAACCATTCCCAGAGAGAGGATTGGCCCTAGTGAAAGGAGAAAGAACATATTGTTTCCTCACTTGCCTCTTCATGGGAAGGAGCCCACAGATTTCACCATAGGAAGCTTTCACTGTCCTCATGAATGCCCACCGTTATTGGTCAGCTGGGCAAAATGTCAAATGACATTAAAAGAAGCAAGAGTACAGAGTGTACACTGGGTGTGGACCTCAGCATCCATCATTGGGAGTGGCTTGGTCACACGACCACTCACTGAGATGGCTGAACCCTGAAGGATGTGTCTGCCAGGCTCTTTCTACAGCAGGTAGAGAATGAGCCAACACAAGGGATTGACCTACTTGACCTCCTCCTCTCCTGTCCACCTGCAACAGGTGAATTTGTTGACCATGGCTTTGGCAGAAATCAGAAGACCATTGCACAGTTCTCATTGAGGACAATGTTTTGTCATTACACCAAAGTCATCCCATATTGCTCTGACTGGCACAACAGTTTTTGATGTCATCTTCCCAAAGGAGCTGCAGAGGCTGAGACATTGACTATGTTCAAGGTAGAGGATGATTGACTATAAACTCAACAGAAGTCAGGAGACGTGGGGAAAGTGGGAAGGTGGTGTTGAGGCCAATATTGGATCAGCTGTATGGGCCTGAAAAATTGTGCTCCCTCAGACTTTATTCCTTGGAGTGCAGGAGGCTGAGATAGTTGAATTATTGAGCGGAATAGATAGGCTGAATGAACAGAGCCTTTTACCCAGTGTGGGGGTATCAAGAACCAGAGGACACGGGTCTGAGGTGAGATGATAAGGTTTAATATGAACACGAAGGGCATCCTTTACATTCAAAGGATAAAAGATTCAAACAAGAGGAGTTGAGTATAGAAGCAAAGAGATCCATCTGCAGTTGTACAGGACCCTAGTGAGACCATACCTGGAGTATTGTGTGCAGTTTTGGTCTAATTTGAGGAAGGACATTCTTGCTATTGAGGGAGTGCAGCGTAGGTTTTCAAGGTTAATTCCTGGGATGACGCGACTGTCATATGCTGAGAGAATGGAGCGGCTGGGCTTGTATACTCTGGAGTATAGAAGGATGAGAGGGAATCTTATTGAAACATATAAGATTATTAAGGGTTTGGACACGCTAGAGGCAGGAAACATGTTCCTAATGTTGGGAGAGTCCAGAACCAGGGACCACAGTTTAAGAATAAGGGGCAAGCCATTTAGAACGGAGATGAGGCAAAACGTTTTTCCTCACGAGTAGTTGGAACCACTTGGTGCGGAAAAAGAGATCTACAATATTTATAGGCAGCATGGAGTAAATGAGGTGCTTGAGGAGTATAAAGAATGTAAAAAGAATATTAAGAAAGAAATTAGAAAAGCTAAAATAAGATATGAGGTTGCTTTGGCAAGTAAGGTGAAAGTAAATCCAAAGGGTTTCTACAGCTATATTAATAGCAAAAGGATAACAAGGAATAAAATCGGTCCATTAGAGAGTCAGAGTGGACAGCTATCTGCAGAGCCAAAAGAGATGGGGGAGATATTGAACAATTTCTTTTCTTCGGTATTCACGAAGGAGAAGGATATGGAATTATGTGAGGTAAGGGAAACGAGCAGAGTAGCAATGGAAACTGTGAGATTCAAAGAAGAGGAGGTGTGGACACTTTTGAAAAATATGAAAACGGATAAGTCTCCAGGTCATGACAGGATATTCCCTAGGACATTGAGGGAAGTTAGTGTAGAAATAGCAGGGGCTATGACAGAAATATTTCAAATGTCATTAGAAACGGGAATTGTGCCGGAGGATTGGCATACTGCGCATGTTGTTCCGTTGTTCAAAAGGGGTTCGAAGAGTAAACCTAGCAATTATAGACCTGTTAGTTTGACGTCAGTGGTGGGCAAATTAATGGAAAGGATACTTAAAGATAATATATATAAGCATCTGGATAAGCAGGGTCTGATTAGGAACAGTCAACATGGATTTGTGCCTGGAAGGTCATGCTTGACTAATCTTCTTGAATTTTTCGAAGAGGTTACTAGGGAAATTGATGAGGGTAAAGCAGTGGATGTTGTCTATATGGACTTCAGTAAGGCCTTTGACAATGTTCCTCATGGAAGGTTGGTTAAGAAGATTCAATTGTTGGGTATTAATGGTGGAGTAGCAAGATGGATTCAACAGTGGCTGAATGGGAGATGCCAGAGAGTAATGGTGGATGGCTGTTTGTCAGGTTGGAGGCCGGTGACGAGTGGGGTGCCTCAGGGGTCTGTGTTGGGTCCACTGTTGTTTGTCAAGTACATCAATGATCTGGATGAAGGTGTGAAAAATTGGATTAGTAAGTATGCAGATGATACTAAGATACCTGGTGTTGTGGATAATGAGGTAGAATTTCAAAGTCTACAGAGAGATTTAGGCCATTTGGAAGAGTGGGCTGAAAGATGGCAGATGGAGTTTAATGCTGACAAATGTGAGGTGCTACATCTCGGCAGGACAAATCAAAATAGGACGTACACGGTAAATGGTAGCGAATTGAGGAATGCAGTTGAACAGAGGGATCTAGGAATAACTGTGCATAGTTCCCTGAAGGTGGAATCTCATGTAGATAGTGTGGTAAAGAAAGCTTTTGGTGTGCTGGCCTTTATAAATCAGAGTATTGAATATAGAAGTTGGGATGTAATGTTAAAATTGTACAAGGCATTGGTGAGGCCAATTCTGGAGTATGGAGTACAATTTTGGTCGCCTAATTATAGGAAGGATGTCAACAAAATAGAGAGAGTACAGAGGAGATTTACTAGAATGTTGCCTGGGTTTCAGCAACTAAGTTACAGAGAAAGGTTGAACAAGTTAGGTCTTTATTCTTTGGAGCGCAGAAGGTTAAGAGAGGACTTGATAGAGGTCTTTAAAATTATGAGCGGGTTAGACAGAGTGGACGTGGATAAGCTTTTCCCATTGAGAGTAGGGAAGATTCAAACAAGGGGACATGACTTGAGAATTAAGGGACAGAAGTTTAGGGGGAACATTAGGGGGAACTTCTTTACTCAGAGAGTGGTAGCTGTGTGGAATGAGCTTCCAGTGGAAGTGGTGGAGGCAGGTTCGATGTTATCCTTTAAAAATAAATTGGATAGGAATATGGACGGGAAAGGAATGGAGGGTTATGGTCTGAGTGCAGGTAGATGGGACTAGGGGGAAGTATTTTATTTTTAATTAAAACAAAAATAAAAAAAAATTTAAATGTTCGGCACGGACTTGAAGGGCCGAGATGGCCTGTTTCCGTGCTGTTATGGTTATATGGTTAACACAGGAACCGCCCCTTCGGCCCACAATGCCTGTGCTAAACGTGACACCACTGCCAACTCTTATCTGTCTGCACATTATCATTATTCCTCCATTCCCTGCCTATCCAAAAACCTGTTAAATGCCACTGTTGTATCTGCCTCCACCACCCCTGGCAACACACTCAAGGTGCACTCTAACCTCTTATAACTTGCTCCACACATCTTTAAACTTTGCCCCACTCTCGTTCAAGCTATGCCCTCTAGTATTCCATCTCTGTCCTGGTGAAAAGGGGCGGGCACGGTGGCGCAGCGGTAGAGTTCTTTGCTTACACTGCTTGCAGTGCCAGAGACCCAGGTTCGATCCTGACTACGGGTGCTGTCAGCATAGATTTGAACATTTTCCCCTTGACCCGCGTGGGTTTTTTTTCCGAGATCTTCAGTTTTCTCCCACAATCCAAAGACATGTAGGTTTCAGATTCAGAATCAATCTTTATTGCCATTGTGCAGTGTACAGTACAGAGACAGCGAAATGCAGTTAGCATCTCACCCAGAAGAGCGAACATAGAATAATGGAACAGCAAGATATATATATATATATATATATATATATATATATATATATATATATATATACGTACATACAATTTTTGCAAAGTGCAATTTTTCTGGGGGAAGGAGTGTCCGGGATGGGTGACTGGCAATCCCCAAGGTACAGAGTTAAGTTGTGTAACAGCCGCAGGGAAGAAGCTGTTCCTGAACCTGCTGATCTGGCAACGGAGAGACCTGTAGCGCCTCCCGGATGGGAAAAGGATAAACAGTATGTGGCTGGGGTGAGAGCAGTCCTTGATGATGCTGCGCGCCCTTCGCAGACAATGCTTGCGTTGGACAGACTCAATGGAGGGGAGTGAGGAACCGGTGATGCGTTGGGCAGTTTTCACCACCCTCTGCAGTGCTTTCCGGTCGGAGACAGTTGCCATACCAACCTGTGATACAGTTGGTAAGGATGCACTCGATGGTGCAGCGGTAGATGTTCACCAGAATCTGAGGAGACAGATGGACCTTCTTTTGTCTCCTCAGGAAGAAGAGAAGCTGGTGAGCCTTCTTAACCAGTGTTGAGGTATTGTGGGTCCAAGAGAGGTCATCAGAGATGCTGACCCCCAGAAACCTGAAGCTGGAAACACGTTCCACCTCCGTCCCGTTAATGTGGATGGTGTTGTGCGTGCCGCCCCTAGACCTTCTGTGGCCACAATGAGCTCCTTGGTCTTCTTGTAGTTACAGGCCAGGTTGTTGTCAGCGCACCATGCTGCTAGGAGCTGGACCTCCTCCCTATAGGCCGACACATCGTTGTTGCTGATGAGGCCATTCACTGTTGTATCATCTGCATACTTGATGATGGTGTTAGTACCATGTACAGGTATGCAGTCGTAGGTGAAGTGGGAGTAGAGGAGGGGGCTCAGTACACAGCCCTGTGGAACGCCGGTGTTCAGGGTGAGGGTTGAAGAGGTGTGGTTGTCTGACCTAACAGACTGGGGTCTGTTGGTTAGAAAGTCCAGTATCCAGTTGCAGAGGGAGGGGTCAATGCCCAGGTCGCTGAGTTTGGTCATCAGTTTTGAGGGGATAATGATGTTAAATGCTGAGATGAACAGCATTCTCACGTAGGTGTCTCTGTTGTCGAGGTGGGAGAGGGCGGAGTGAAGTGCCGTTGAGATGGCATGCTCCGTACTCCTGTTCTTGCAGTAGGCGAACTGATAGGGATCCAGTGTGGGAGGTAGGCAGCCTTTGAGGTGTGCCAGGACCAGCCTCTCGAAGCACTTAGTGATGATGGGAGTAAGTGCAACTGGGCAGAAGTCGTTGAGGCTCGCCGCAGTGGAGTGTTTTGGCACCGGCACGAGGGAGGTGGTTTTAAGGCACGTGGGGACAACTGCTTGGGCATGTGACAGGTTGAAGATGTCAGTCTAGAGAGTAGGTTAATTTGGTATAAATGTAAATTTTCCATAGTGTGCGTGGGGTAGTTTAATGCACGGGTATCGCTTGTTGATATGGACGCGGTGGGCTGAAGGGCCTCATTCTATGCTGTATCTCTAAACTAAACTAAAAAAGTTCTGACTGTCTGGTTAAAGATATGAACACATGGGCTCACTGGTCTGCGGGCTATAGAAAGAATCTTGTACTTTGCTGACTTTCACAAGCAATGTTAAATTGAGACCAACGAAGTAACGGCAATAGTTTGTTTTAGAGAGATGGCGTGAAAACAGGCCCTTCCGCCTACCGAGCCCGTGCCAACCAACGATCACCTGTACACTAGTCCTATATCCTTCACACTAGGGGCAATTTACAGACGTCAATTAACCTACACACCGGCACATCTCTAGAATGTGGGAGGAAACCAGAGCACCGGAAGGAATCCCACGTGGGTCACAGGGAGAACCTACAAACTACACGCACACGTAGACAGGATCGAACCCGGGTCTCTGGCACCGTAAGGCAACAACTCTTAGTCTATCGCTGCGCCACCATGCTGATCAATTCACTTGATACTAAGGAAGTTGTATATCAGCCCTCTGCAAACTTTAAAACCCAATGAGATGTTCCTTCTCCATTTGGTACATCAAGTCCTCTCCGTCATTCAATCATATCTGGATTGGCATGGCTTAGAACATCAGAAAAACCCTCTGCCACAGCCACTGATTTCTCAGGGACTACAAAGGGAAAATGTACTCCAGTAATCCCTCTGTGTGCTTTATATCTGTCTGTTAAGGTGTTCAGATTTGTCAAATATTGAATTGCATTCCAACAATGGAGTCTTTAGGTTTATGGAGTTAAGCGTGAAACTGATAAAGCAGAAGTATTTTCGTGCCAGGAACAAACTACACACTCTTTGACTATAGACAACTCTCATTTGGCAAATGGCAAAAATATTCTGCTGTTTTTAAAGTATTTTCCCCCAACATGGCAGTGTGGCTCAGCGGTAGAGTTGCTGCCTCACTGCACCGGAGACCCAGGTGCTGTCTGTACAGGGTATGTATGTTCCCCTCGTGACCAGCGTGGGTTTTCTACGGATGCTCCGGTTTCCTCCCACACTCCAAAGACGTGCAGGTTTGTAGCTTAATTGGCTTTGGTAAAAAGTCCCCAGTGTGTAGGATAGTGAGGGTGTAGAGGTGAATACTGGTCGGCGTGGACTCGGTGGGCCAAAGGGCCCGTTGCCACACTGTATCTCGAAATGAAAACACTTGAGATTTAATATTGTTTGTGCTGGAGTAACTCAGCGGGTTGAGCAGCATCTCTGGAGAACATGAGTGGGTGACGTTTTGGTTCAGGACCCGTCTTCTGGACCAGACGTCAACAAGTGCTGGACTCACCATGACGTAGAAACATAGAAAATAGGTGCAGGAGTAGGCCATTCGGCCCTTCGAGCCAGCACCGCCTTTCAATATGATTTTGGCTGATCATCCAAAATCAATACCCCATTCCTGCTATCTCCCCATATCCCTTGATTCTGTTAGCCCAAAGAGCTACATCCAACACTCACTTGAAAACATCCAGTGAATTGGCCTCCACTGCCTTCTGTGGCAGAGAATTCTACAGATTTTCTGCGTGAAAATGTTTTCCCTCTTCTGAGTCCTAAATGGCCTAACCCGTTATTCTTAAACTGTGACCCCTGGTTCTGGACTCCCCGAACATCGGGAACATTGTTCCTGCATCTAGCCTTAACTCCTTTAAGAATGTTATATGTTTTCATAAGATACCCTCTCATCCTTCTCAGTTCCAGCGAATTCAAGCCCAGTCTACCCATGCTTTCATCATACGTAAGTCTCGCCACCCCGGATATTGACCTGGTGAACTTACGCTGCACTCCCTCAATAGTACGAATGTCCTTCTGCAAATTAGGAAAGGTACAGGAGTGTGAAAACGCACACCTCCAGATTCAGGGACAGTTTCTTCCCAGCTGTTACCAGGCAACTAAATCATCCTACCAGAACCAGAGAGCAGTTCTGAACTACTATCTACCTCATTGGTGACCCTAGGACTATCCTTGCTGGCTTTACCTTGCACTAAACGTTATTCCTTTACCATGTATCTATACATTGCAAATGGCTCGATTGTAATCATGCAATGTCTTTCTGCTAACTGCTTTTAACATGCGACAAAAAGCATTTCTCCGTACACGTGACTATAAACTCAATTGAACTGAGTTCCTTGTATCTACCGCTTGAGTCCAGTTGGTTATAAACACTGTGACCTGTGGCCATATGGTGAGGTGGTTTATTCCCTTCTGGGCCGGCCTTCCATTCATAAGATCGCAAGTTTGTAAACCATCATAGATACATAGATACATAGAAAATAGGTGCAAGAGTAGGCTATTCGGCCCTTCGAGCCTGCACCGCCATACAATATGATCATGGCTGATCATCCAACTCAGTAGCCCGTACCTGCCTTCTCTCCATACCCCCTGATCCCCTTAGCCACAAGGGCCACATCTAACTCCCTCTTAAATATAGCCAATGAACTGGCCTCAACTACCCTCTGTGGCAGAGAGTTCCAGAGATTCACCACTCTCTGTGTGAAAATGTTTTTCCTCATCTTGGTCCTAAAGGATTTCCCCCTTATCCTTAAGCTGTGACCCCTTGTCCTGGACTTCCCCAACATCGGGAACAATCTTCCTGCTTCTAGCCTGTCCAACCCCATAAGAATTTTGTACGTTTCTATAAGATCCCCTCTCAATCTCCTACATTCTAGCGAGTATAAGCCGAGTCTATCCAGTCTTTCTTCATATGAAAGTCCTGACATCCCAGGAATCAGTCTGGTGAACCTTCTCTGCACTCCCTCTATGGCTATAATGTCCTTCCTCAGATTTGGAGACCAAAACTGTATGCAATACTCCAGGTGTGGTCTCACCAAGACCCTGTGCAACTGCAGTAGAACCTCCCTGTTCCTATACTCAAATCCTCTTGCTTTGAAGGCCAACATACCATTCGCTTTCTTCACTGCCTGCTGCATGCCTACTTTCAATGACTGGTGTACCATGACACCCAGGTCTCGCTGCATCTCCCCATTTCCCAATCGGCCACCATTTAGATAATAGTCTGCCTTTCCGTTTTTGCCACCAAAGTGGATAACCTCACACTTATCCACATTATACTGCATCTGCCAAACATCTGCCCACTCACCCAGCCTATCCAAGTCACCCTGCAGTCTCCTAGCATCCTCCTCACAGCTAACACTGCCCCCCTGCTTAGTGTCATCCGCAAACTTGGAGATGTTGCTTTCAATTCCCTCGTCCAGATCATTAATATAAATTGTAAATAGCTGAGGTCCCAGCACTGAGCCTTGCGGTGCCCCACTTGTCACTGCCTGCCATTGTGAAAAGGACCCGTTTACTCCTACTCTTTGCTTCCTGTTTGCCAGCCAGTTCTCTATCCACATCAATACTGAACCCCCAATACAGTGTGATTTAAGTTTGTACCCTAATCTCTTATGTGGTACCTTGTCGAAAGCCTTCTGAAAGTCCAGATACAACACATCCACTGGTTCTCCCCTATCCACTCTACTAGTTACATCCTCGAAAAATTCTATAAGATTCGTCAGACATGATTCACCTTTCGTAAATCCATGCTGACTTTGTCCAATGATTTCACCACTTTCCAAATGTGCTGCTATCACATCTTTAATAACTGACTCTAGCAGTTTCCCCACTACCGATGTTAGACTAACTGGTCTGTAATTCCCCGTTTTCTCTCTCCCTCCCTTCTTAAAAAGTGTGGTTACGTTTGCTACCCTCCAATCCTCAGGAACTACTCATAATCAGAGGTGACCTCATAATGTGCCTGGCCGGCGACATCACAATGAACTGCATCCGTAACCATGAGAGACGGACGGGCTCCATTCCATCCATCAACTTGAAGTGGGTTTACACTTTGCGAGATATTGAACAGATCAGAGCTTTAAAATTCACTCTACGTATTTAGAAACAAAGGAACCTGTATCAAAAATGCCGGTGGAGAGTGCCAAACAGGATGATAAAAGGAGATCTAAGGTAGATTTGAATCCATTAATAGACCAAGATAAAAGGTGGAGTGACTCAGCGAGTCTTATTCTTAAACTGTGACCCCCTGGTTCTGGACCCCCTACATTGGGAACATAGGGACGTAGGGCTCTACTGCCACCTCTGAGCTTTTCTTTATGGGAGAGAATCCTATCCATCCAGTGACAATCCTGTCTCCAGTCTTCAACATCCCCCCCCCGCCTCTCCCCCTACCCACCCTTCTACCCTCTCTGGACCTTTTTATATGCACTGTTGGTGCAACAACTGCCTTGGCTTCTCTACTCCACTGGCCCACTCAAACCGGAAGGGTCCTGACCTGAAACGACAAAGATTAGGGAGCATCTCTGGAGAACATCTCTGGAGAAGGATATTGAATTATGTGAGGTAAGGGAAACAAGTAGAAAAGCTATGGAAACTATGAGATTAAAAGAAGAGGTAGTACTGACACTTTAAAAAATATATAAAAGTGGATAAGTCTTGAGGGAAGTTAGTGTAGAAATAGCAGGGGCTATGACAGAAATATTTCAAATGCCATTAGAAACGGGAATAGCGCCGGAGGATTGGCGTACTGCGCATGTTGTTCCATTGTATTAAAAGGGTTCTAAGAGTAAACCTAGCAATTATAGACCTGTTAGTTTGACGTCAGTGGTGGGCAAATTAATGGAAAGGATACTTAGAGATAATATATATAAGCATCTGGATCAACAGGATCTGATTAGGAACAGTCAACATGGATTTGTGCCTGGAAGGTCATGTTTGACTAATCTTGAATTTTTTGAAAAGGTTACTGGGGAAATTGATGAGGGTAAAGCAATGGATGTTGTCTATATGGACTTCAGTAAGGCCTTTGACAAGGTTCCTCATGGAGGGTTGGTTAAGAAAGTTCAATTGTTGGGTATTAATGGTGGAGTAGCAAGATGGATTCAACAGTGGCTGAATGGGAGATGCCAGAGAGTAATGGTGGATGGCTGTTTGTCAGGTTGGAGGCCGGAGACTAGTGGCGTGCCTCAGGGATCTGTGTTGGGTCCACTGTTGTTTGTCATGTACATTAATGATCTGGATGGTGGTGTGGTAAATTGGATTAGTAAGTATGCAGATGATACTAAGATAGGTGGTGTTGTGGATAATGAAGTAGATTTTCAAAGTCTACAGAGATATTTAGGCCATTTGGAAGAGTCGGCTGAAAGATAGCAGATGGAGTTTAATGCAGATAAGTGTGAGGTGCTACATCTTGGTAGGACAAATCAAAATAGGACGTACATGGTAAATGGTAGCGAATTGAGCAATGCAGTTGAACAGAGGGATCTAGGAATAACTGTGCATAGTTCCCTGAAGGTGGAATCTCATGTAAATAGGGTGGTAAAGAAAGCTTTTGGTGTGCTGGCCTTCATAAATCAGAGCATTGAGTATAGAAGTTGGAATGGAATGTTAAAATTGTACAAGGCATTGGTGAGGCCAATTCTGGAGTATGGTGTACAATTTTGGTCGGCTAATTATAGGGAGGATATCAACAAAATAGAGGGAGTACAGAGGAGGTTTACTAGAATGTTGCCTGAGTTTCAACAACTAAGTTACAGAGAAAGGTCGAACAAGTTAGGTCTTTATTCTTTGGAACGTAGAACGTTAAGGGGGACTTGATAGAGGTCTTTAAATGATGAGAGGGATAGACAGAGTTGACGTGGATAAGCTTTTCCCATTGAGAGTAGGGAAGATTCAAACAATAGGACATGACTTGAGAATTAAGGAACAGAAGATTAGGGGTAACATGAGGGGGAACTCCTTTACACAGAGAGTGGTAGCTGTGCGGAATGAGCTTCCAGTGGAAGTAGTGGAGGCAGGTTCGATTTTATCACTTAAAAATAAATTGGATAGGTATATGGATGGGAAAGGAATGGAGGGTTATGGTCTGACTGCTGGTAGATGGGACTAGGGGAAAATAAGTGTTCGGCACGGACTAGAAGGGCCGAGATGGCGTGTTTCCGTGCTGTAATTGTTATATGGTTATATGGTTATAACATGGATAGATGACATTTCACGGAGTGCTGGAGTAACTCAGCGGGTCAGGCAGCATCTGTGGAGAACATGGGTAGGTGACGTTTCACAGAGTACTGGAGTAACTCAGCGTGTCAGGCAGCATCTGTGAAGAACATGGATAGGTGACGTTTCACAGGACAATGAAGCTAGTTGGAGAATGGTGGCCGATTAGGAAAAGGGGAGATGAAACGAGACCTGGGTGTCATGGCACACCAGTCATTAAAAGTAGGAATGCAGGTGCAGCAGGCAGTGAAGAAAGCAAATGGTATGTTAGCATTCATAGCAAAATGATTTGAGTATAAGAGCTGGGAGGTTCTATTGCAGTTGTACAGGGTCTTGGTGAGACCACACTTGGAGTATTGCATACAGTTCTGGTCTCCTAACCTGAGGAAAGACATTCTTGCCATAGAGGGTGTACAGAGAAGGTTCAGCAGACTGATTCCTGGGATGGCAGGACTTTCATATGAAGAAAGACTGGATAGACACGGCTTATACATGCTAGCATTCAGAAGATTAAGGTGGGATCTTATAGAAACTTACAAAATTCTTAAGGGGTTTAACAGGCTAGATGCAGGAAGATTATTCCCGATATTGGGGAAGTACAGAACTAGGGGGTCACAGTTTAAGGATATGAGGGAAGTTTTTTAGGACCGAGATGAGAAAATCATTTTTTACACAGAGAGTGGTGAATCTGTGGAATTCTCTGCCACAGAAGGTAGTTGAGGCCAATTCATTGGCTATATTTAAGAGGGCGTTAGATGTGGCCCTTGTGGCTAAAGGGATCAGGGGGTATGGAGAGAAGGCAGGGATGGGATACTGAGTTGGATGATCAGCCATGATCATATCGAATAGCGGTGCAGGCTCGAAAGGCCGAATGGCCTACTCCTGCACCTATTTTCTATGTTTCTAACTAGGGTTGGGGATGGGTGGAGAGAGAGGGAAGGCAAGGGTTACTTGAAGTTGGAGAAATCAATATTGATATCGCTGAGTTGTAATCTGCCTCTCCTGCTGAGTTACTCCAGCATTTTGTGTCTATCTTCAGTGTAAACCTGCATCTGCTGTTCCTGCACATTTTGTCTTGCCCACATTGACCAAGATGCCCCATCTACACTAGTTCCTCCTGCCTGCATTTGTTCCATATCTCTCCATACCTATCCTATCCATGTACCTGTCAAGAGTGTTTTATTGTCATATGTCACAAACTGAACTATTAAATGCTGACTTACGATAGGATAGAACTTTATCTATCCAAGGAGGGAAATTGTTCTGCCAACAGTCATACAATACAAGATAAAGACGGTCATGGTGGCGCAGCGGTAGTGTTGCTGCCTTACAGCAAATGCACGCCGGCGACCCAGGTTCGATCCCGATTACGGGTGCTGTCTATACGGAGTTTGTACGTTCTCCCCGTGACCTGCGTGGGTTTTCTCTGAGATCTTCGGTTTTCTCCCACACACCAAAGACGTACAGGATTGTAGGTTAATTGGCTTTGGTAACATTGTAAATGTCCCTAGTGTGTGGAGTAGTGCTAGTGTACAGGATGATCGCTGGTTAGTGTTAATGTGCGGGGATCGCTGGTTGCCACGGACCCGGTGGGCCGAAGGGCCTGTATCTGCGCTGTATCTCTAAACTAAACCAAACTAAACTAAACATGAAACATGAAATTAAAGTGATGAGTGGAAAGGATTGCGGATGTGCAAAGATTGGGGAGGGGGAGGGGGTTAGTCAGTCTACCCCATGACAGAAGGGGGTGGAGTTGTACAGTTTGATAGCCATAGGGGAGCAGGATCTCCTGTGGCGTTCTGTGCTGCATCTTGGTGGAACCAGTCTGTTGCTGAAGGTGTTCCTCAGTGTGTCATAGAGTGGGTTACGTAGGAGCACAACAGTAGTGTAACATATTGCACTGTAAAACCCTTATTAAACAGCAAAAAAAGTTCCGTGTATATTAGAGAAACACAATTAGTCCAAATAGTCCTGTCCAAATATCTTCTAAATGCCATTGTACCAGCCTCCACTACCTCCTCTGGCAGCTTGTTCCATATACCCATCTCCTGGGAGAAGGGAGTGAGTTAATTATGGTAGACAAAAATGCTGGAGAAACTCAGCAGGTGAGGCGGCGTCTAGATGCATGCTGCCTCATCCGCTGAGTTTCTCCAGCATTTTTGTCAACCTTCGATTTTTCCAGCATGTGCAGTTCTTTCTTAAACAAGTTAATTATGATAGTGCTTTAGGAATGTTGGATTCAGCCGAGTCTTAAACGATGCCTCTGTAGAATAATCTATTCCGTTTTGAACTAATCATGCTTTTTTTGTTGATGGGGTGAGAAAACGTGAATCTTTGAAGCTGGGCAAATATCCATGGTTCAGGCAAACTTGTTTAAATTGGACAAATTGCATTTTTACTTCAAATGAAATAAATTGGCTTGTTTAACCGTTGCTTATTGTTCCATGTGAACTCGTTTACAGCATCTGCAGACTCCTTTTAATTTAAAATTCTTTTAAAATAGGGTTTGACTTAGTCAAAGCTTCACTTGAAGACCCAACTTTTTGCATCTTTGAACCATGAATTGGAGACCCAAATATCTCTGTCGAATTGGTTATCAAAATTACCATGTGCTCCCCCGGAATGATGCCAGCTCTTGGGAACATTTTCATTATGATTCTTCACATTTCCTTCCAATTCGATTTTTATAAAAAGTTTCAGCTGGTGAACTTTAAACAGCCCTTTTATTTTAAATATCCTTCGCAGACTTGGTGCGCTGAAGGGCCTGTTTCCACTCTGCATCTCTAAAACTAAAACTAAACTCATGCGCACGGCTTGTTGTAGCAATTACAGAGACATGGCTGCAAGAGGGCTGGTGATGGGAACTGAATATTCAAGGATATATCTTCTATAGAAGAATAGACAGACAGGTGGGCAGAGCGGCTGGGGTAGCTCTGTTGGTGAGGAATGAAATTCAGTCCCTTGCAAGGGGTGACATTGAAACAGGAGATGTGGAGTCAGTATGGATAGAACTAAGGAAGTGTAAGGGTAAAAAGAACCTATTGGGACTTATCCATTTGGGGATACCAATGGTGTTAGACAAGGGGGAATTTTGTCCCCAGACCTTTTTAATCTATATATTGATGATCTGTCTAAACAATTGAAGGCCTGTAACACTGGGTGCGTGATTGGTAATATTTTACTGAACCATATTATGTATGCAGATGATCTTGTGATCTTTAGTCCATCTAGCGCTGGTCTCCAGCAGCTCCATACTATATGTTCTGTGTATGGTGTGGAACATGACATTAAATATAATGCTAGTAAGAATGCTGTTATGATCTGTAGAACCAAAGAGGATAAATGTCTAACATTTCCTGATTTTAAATTATCTGACAATATTCTTATTGTCTGTAATAAGGTAAAATATTTACACTGATTTACAGTATGCTTTCGGAATCGTTCACGATTATGGGCAATTGTGGAAACATCGAGGCTTCCTGACCTCATCAGGAACAGTTATTTCACACCAGGTTACTTTCCAACCTTTTACAGGCAATCCAATTGCCCAGTCAGCTTGCAGTTATTAAAGTTCGTGCCCACACATCAGGCCAGAGCCCTATAGATATCGGCAATCGCCTTGCGGATGGTGCCGCTAAAAAAAGCTTCTTGGACTAACCAGGTTGTTGTGCCCCGAATGATGAGGCAGACTAAAAATTCCAGTAAGAATCAGTCTCCCCCGGAAAAAGGAATGCCAACCATCCAGGAAGTACTTCAAATACAGGAGGACGCTCCTGCACAGGTAAAACAGCTGTGGCAGGACCAGGGCTGTGTGTTTGATCCTGTCACTAGCTTATGGGTTACGCCTGCAGGCCAGACTTGCATGTCTGATGAACTTGCGTTATGGATTATTGAATGTGTACACTTTGCAACTCATTGTGGTGCCAAGGCCGGAAATGATATGCTTTTAGACACCTGGTGGCATCCAAAACTTCTGGACGGCCCAGCGTGTCAGCCAGCGATGTCTGATTTGCCAGCAGCATAATCCAGGTAAAGGCTTGCCCTGTGAACCAGGTAAGACCCCTTTACCAGCAGGTCCATTTGAGACCTTGCAAATGGACTACATTGAGTTGAAAAGGTGTCAGTGTTATAAGTATGTTCTTGTAATTGTCGATGTTTTCAGTAAATGGATTGATGCATACCTGACCACTGACAATAAGGCGTCTACCATTGTAAAAATATTGTTACGCGAAATCATACCGCGATTCGGTACCTGCGCGTTTAAGTTCCGATAAAGGTCCTCATTTTATTGCTGCAGTAAACAAAGAAATGTGCCAACAATTACAGATACATCAACAGCTCCATTGTGGATATAGACCTCAGGCCGCCAGATTGGTGGAACGTGCAAATCAGACTTTGAAAACCAAATTAGCTAAATTAGTGGCACAGACTGGCTTAACGTGGTTTAAACTGCTTCCTGTAGCTCTTTTTCAGATACAGACCACTCCTGGTACGGCACGACTGACGCCTGCGGAAATAATATATGGTCGACCTTTACGGATGCCATGGAATGACCAGGCGGTCCATTTCCATGCCCCCGCAGCGGTCCATTTCTACCAGATGACTGAGGAAATGACATCCTATGTATTAACTTTAACCCGTGCTTTGCGAACTTCTCATTCACAGGTCAGGGCTGCAAATGGTGAGGCGCCAGCGCTCAAAGTTCCATCTAATATTGAGACGTGTTGCTATGTGCTGGTCAGGAACTGGAAGCGTAAGCACTTGGACTCACGTTGGGATGGTCCCTTCCAGGTCCTCCTCACCACTCCAACCGCTGCCAAGGTCGAGGGTCGTGCTGCATGGGTTCATCTGCACCACTGCAAACTGATTGGGGAGCCCAATCATAAGGGGGGAGAAGAGTCATTTTATTTTCAACTCAGTTTTTAGTTTTTACATTGCTGCTTTGCTTGGGAGTTGTATCATTATAAGTTTAGTTGTATCATTATACGTTTAGTTGTAGCATTATAAGTTTAGTTTTGAATCCTTATTTTGCTATATGGTTAAGAATATGCGACTGATTACTGGACTGACTGACTGAAGGATGGTTAACTTGAGTGAATAGTTGATTAAGTCAATTAAGTAAGAAATGAACTTTTTGTAAGCCTTTGCATTCATTTGCAGATACATTCAAATGAGGCGATTTATCCTGCCATGCAACCTAATGCTTCTGCAGACAGAGGGAAATAAAGGAGAGATTCGACGATGTGTCCCAGGACACGCATATAACATATTTCACCTCTGCAAAGGAGATGTTGTACAATGTAGAGGCCCAGAAGTCCTCGGAAGATGGAACATAATTACAATTAACTACTGCCATGGCAAAATGCAACAGACTAACTGAAGCCTCTACCTAATTGATCAGTAACTTTGGGAGTTTCCATGTGGGTACCGGATATGCAGGGTTGACTTATCTTGCAGGAGGAACCCTGGGGAGGACCCCCGGTGAGGACCGAACTCTAAATAAACACTTGTATGATGGACTATGTTATCAAGTAGCATTACAGGTCCACCCGGGGCTCCGAAGGACAGAACCTGAACAACAAATACGGGAAAAGGGAGAATTTGAAGAAAAAGATACTAACGTGTTTCTACGGGCCCATAATGAATTATTTGGTAAAGGGCAAGTTGTGTGTTACCCCGCCATGAAATCTGTTATTAACCTATTACAGTATCTCCTGAGTGGGGAAGGATTTAACGATTAGTAAAGTCTCAAGATGAGATGCCAGTTCCGGTCAAAGCTGTCATCATCTATTATGACGAGTTCTTAGCCCCACCAGCTAACTGTTTGCCATTACCTGGCGACAATAAGCATTCATACCCAGGCTGTCAAAACTCTTCGGGTACCAGAGTAGAACCACTAATGCCGTGTAACTTTACCCCTAACACCGACAATAGACAACCTCGACGGATTTGTGGCGATCTTGCCGGAAATATGGCTCCTTCGCCGGATTTGTGGCAACCTTGCCGGATTTCTGGCTACCTTGCCGGAAATATGGCGACGTTGCCGGTAATGTAGCGACCATGCCTGATTTGTGGCGACCTTGCCGGATTTATGGCGACCTTGCCGGAAATGTGCCGACCTTGCCGGCTTTGTGGCGACCTTGCCGGATCTATGGCGACCTTGCCGGAAATGTAGCGACCTTGCCGGATTTGACGCGACCTTGCCGAATATATGGCTACCTTGATGGAAATGTGGCGACCTTGCCGGATTTGAGGCAACCTTGCCAGATTTATGGCGACCTTCTCGGAAATATGGCGACCTCACCGGATATATGGCGACCTTGCCGGAAATATGGCGACCTTGCCGGAATTATGGCGACTTTGCCGGATTTATGGCGACCTTGCCGGAATTATGGCGCCCTGGCCGGATTTGTGGCGACCTTGCCGGAAATATGGCGACCTTGCCGGATTTGTGGCTACCTTGCCGGATTTATGGCGACCTTGCCGGAAATATGGCGTCCTCGCCGGATTTGTTGCGACCTTGCCGGATTTACGGCGACCTTGCCGGGAATATGGCGACCTTGCCGGATTTATGGCGACTTTGCTGGAAATATGGCGACCTCGCCGGATTTATGTCGACCTTGCAGGATTTATGGCGACCTTGCCGGAAATATGGCGACATCGCCGAATTTGTGGCGAACTTGCCGGGAATATGGGGACCTTGCCGGAAATATGGCGACCTCGCCGGATTTATGGCGACCATGCCGGAAATATGGCGACCTCACCGGATTTATGGCGACCTTGCCGGAAATATGGTGACCTTGCTGGACTTCTGTCGACGTTGCCGCATTTATGGCGACCTTGCCGGATTTGTGGCGACCGTGCCGGAAATATGGCGACCTCGCCGGATTTAATGCGACCTTGCCGGATAATTGTCGAACTTGCCGGAAATATGGCGACCTCGCCGGATATATGGCCACCTTGCCGGAAATATGCCGACCTTGCCGGAAATATGGCGACCTTGCCGGATTTACGTCGACCTTGCCGGAAATGTGGCAACCTTGCCGGATTTCTGTGACCTTGCTGGAATTATGGCGACCTTGCCGGTAATGTAGCGACCATGCCTGATTTGTGGCGACCTTGCCGGATTTATGGCGACCTTGCCGGAAATGTGGCGACCTTGCCGGATTTGTGGCGACCTTGCCGGGTCTATGGCGACCTTGCCGGAAATGTGGCGACCTTGCCGGATTTGACGCGACCTTGCCGAATATATGGCTACATTGATGGAAATGTGGCGACCTTGCCGGATTTGAGGCAACCTTGCCAGATTTATGGCGACCTTGTCGGAAATATGGCGACCTTGCCGGAAATATGGCGACCTTGCCGGAATTATGGCGACTTTGCCGGATTTATGGCGACCTTGCCGGAATTATGGCGCCCTGGCCGGATTTGTGGCGACCTTGCCGGAAATATGGCGACCTTGCCGGATTTGTGGCTACCTTGCCGGATTTATGGCGACCTTGACGGCATATGGCCACCTCGCCGGATTTATGGCGACCTTGCTGGAAATATGGTGACGTTGCTGGACTTCTGTCGACGTTGCCGCATTTATGGCGACCTTGCCATATTTGTGGCGACCGTGCCGGAAATATGGCGACCTCGCCGGATTTAATGCGACCTTGCCGGATAATTGGCGAACATGCCGGAAATATGGCGACCTCGCCGGATATATGGCGACCTTGCCGGAAATATGGCGACCTCGCCGGATTTATGGCGACCTTGCCGGAAATATGGCGACCTTGCCGGGAATATGGCGACCTTGCCGGATTTATGTCGACCTCGCCGGATTTATGGCGACCTTGCCGGAAATAGGGCGACCTTGCCGTGTTTGTGGTGACCTTGCTGGATATATGGCGATCTTACCGGAAATATGGCGACCTTGACGGCTTTGTGGCGAACTTGCCGGATATATGGCGATCTTGCCGGAAATATGGCGACGTTGCCGGATTTCTGACGAACTTGCCGGATTTATGGCGACCTTGCCGGATTTATGGCGATCTTTCCGGATTTGTGGCGACATTGCCGGAAATATGGCGACCCCGCCGCATTTATGGCGACCTTGCCGGATTTATGGCGACCTTGCCGGAAATATGGCGTCATCGCCGGATTTGTGGCGACCTTGCCGGATTTATGGCGACCATGCCGGAATATGGCGACCTCGCCGGATTTGTGGCGACCTTTCCGGAAATATGGCTCCTTCGCCGGATTTGTGGCAACCTTGCCGGATTTCTGGCTACGTTGACGGAAATATGGCGACGTTGCCGGTAATGTAGTGACCTTGCCTGATTTGTGGCGACCTTGCCGGATTTATGGCGACCTTGCCGGAAATGTGCCGACCTTGCCGGATTTGTGGCGACCTTGCCGGATCTATGGCTACCTTGCCGGAAATGTGGCGACATTGCCGGATTTGACGCGACCTTGCCGAATATATGGCTACCTTGATGGAAATGTGGCGACCTTGCCGGATTTGAGGCGACCTCGCCGAATTTGTGGCGAACTTGCCGGAAATATGGCGACCTTGCCGGAAATATGGCGACCTCGCCGGATTTATGGCGACCATGCCGGAAATATGGCGACCTCACCGGATTTATGGCGACCTTGCCGGAAATATGGCGACCTTGTTGGACTTCTGTCGACGTTGCCGCATTTATGGCGACCTTGCCGGATTTGTGGCGACCGTGCCGGAAATATGGCGACCTCGCCGGATTTAATGCGACCTTGCCGGATAATTGGCGAAATTGCCGGAAATATGGCGACCTCGCCGGATATATGGCCACCTTGCCGGAAATATGGCGACCTCGCCGGATTTATGGCGACCTCGCCGGATTTATGGCGACCTTGCCGGAAATATGCCAACCTTGCCGGAAATATGGCGACCTTGCCGGATTTATGTCGACCTTGCCGGATATGTGGCAACCTTGCCGGATTTCTGTGACCTTGCTGGAATTATGGCGGCCTTGCCGGTAATGTAGCGACCATGCCTGATTTGTGGCGACCTTGCCGGATTTATGGCGACCTTGCCGGAAATGTGGCGACCTTGCCGGATTTGTGGCGACCTTGCCGGATCTATGGCGACCTTGCCGGAAATGTGGCGACCTTGCCGGATTTGACGCGACATTGCCGAATATATGGCTACATTGATGGAAATGCGGCGACCTTGCCGGATTTGAGGCAACTTTGCCTGATTTATGGCGACCTTGCCGGAATTATGGCGCCCTGGCCGGATTTGTGGCGACCTTGCCGGAAATATGGCGACCTTGCCGGATTTGTGGCTACCTTGCCGGATTTATGGCGACCTTGACGGACATATGGCCACCTCGCCGGATTTATGGCGACCTTGCCGGATTTATGGCGACCTTGCCGGAAATATGGCGTCCTCGCCGGATTTGTTGCGACCTTGCCGGATTTACGGCGACCTTGCCGGAAATATGGCGACCTTGCCGGATTTATGGCGACTTTGCTGGAAATATGGCGACCTCGCCGGATTTATGGCGACCTTGCAGGATATATGGCGACCTTGCCGGAAATATGGCGACATCGCCGAATTTGTGGCGAACTTGCCGGGAATATGGCGACCTTGCCGGGAATATGGCGACCTCGCCGGATTTATGGCGACCACGCCGGAAATATGGCGACCTCACCGGATTTATGGCGACCTTGCCGGAAAAATGGCGACGTTGCTGGACTTCTGTCGACGTTGCCGCATTTATGGCGACCTTGCCATATTTGTGGCGACCGTGCCGGAAATATGGCGACCTCGCCGGATTTAATGCGACCTTGCCGGATAATTGGCGAACTTGCCGGAAATATGGCGACCTCGCCGGATATATGGCGACCTTGCCGGAAATATGGCGACCTCGCCGGATTTATGGCGACCTCGCCGGATTTATGGCGACCTTGCCGGAAATATGGCGACCTTGCCGGGAATATGGCGAACTTGCCGGATTTATGTCGACCTCGCCGGATTGATGGTGACCTTGCCGGAAATAGGGCGACCTTGCCGCATTTATGGCGACCTTGCCAGATTTATGGCGACCTTGTCGGAAATATGGCGACCCCACCGGATATATGGCGACCTTGCCGGAAATATGGCGACCTTGCCGGAATTATGGCGACTTTGACGGATTTATGGCGACCTTGCCGGAATTATGGCGCCCTGGCCGGATTTGTGGCGACCTTGCCGGAAATATGGCGACCTTGCCGGATTTGTGGCTACCTTGCCGGATTTATGGCGACCTTGCCGGAAATATGGCGTCCTCGCCGGATTTGTTGCGACCTTGCCGGATTTACGGCGACCTTGCCGGAAATATGGCGACCTTGCCGGATTTATGGCGACTTTGCTGGAAATATGGCGACCTCGCCGGATTTATGTCGACCATGCCGGAAATATGGCGACCTCACCGGATTTATGGCGACCTTGCCGGAAATATGGTGACCTTGCTGGACTTCTGTCGACGTTGCCGCATTTATGGCGACCTTGCCGGATTTGTGGCGACCGTGCCGGAAATATGGCGACCTCGCCGGATTTAATGCGACCTTGCCGGATAATTGTCGAACTTGCCGGAAATATGGCGACCTCGCCGGATATATGGCCACCTTGCCGGAAATATGCCGACCTTGCCGGAAATATGGCGACCTTGCCGGATTTATGTCGACCTTGCCGGAAATGTGGCAACCTTGCCGGATTTCTGTGACCTTGCTGGAATTATGGCGACCTTGCCGGTAATGTAGCGACCATGCCTGATTTGTGGCGACCTTGCCGGATTTATGGCGACCTTGCCGGAAATGTAGCGACCTTGCCGGATTTGTGGCGACCTTGCCGGATCTATGGCGACCTTGCCGGAAATGTGGCGACCTTGCCGGATTTGACGCGACCTTGCCGAATATATGGCTACATTGATGGAAATGTGGCGACCTTGCCGGATTTGAGGCAACCTTGCCAGATTTATGGCGACCTTGTCGTAAATATGGCGACCTTGCCGGAAATATGGCGACCTTGCCGGAATTATGGCGACTTTGCCGGATTTATGGCGACCTTGCCGGAATTATGGCGCCCTGGCCGGATTTGTGGCTACCTTGCCGGAAATATGGCGACCTTGCCGGATTTGTGGCTACCTTGCCGGATTTATGGCGACCTTGACGGACATATGGCCACCTCGCCGGATTTATGGCGACCTTGCTGGAAATATGGTGACGTTGCTGGACTTCTGTCGACGTTGCCGCATTTATGGCGACCTTGCCATATTTGTGGCGACCGTGCCGGAAATATGGCGACCTCGCCGGATTTAATGCGACCTTGCCGGATAATTGGCGAACTTGCCGGAAATATGGCGACCTCGCCGGATATATGGCGACCTTGCCGGAAATATGGCGACCTCGCCGGATTTATGGCGACCTTGCCGGAAATATGGCGACCTTGCCGGGAATATGGCGACCTTGCCGGATTTATGTCGACCTCGCCGGATTTATGGCGACCTTGCCGGAAATAGGGCGACCTTGCCGAGTTTGTGGTGACCTTGCTGGATATATGGCGATCTTACCGGAAATATGGCGACCTTGACGGCTTTGTGGCGAACTTGCCGGATATATGGCGATCTTGCCGGAAATATGGCGACGTTGCCGGATTTCTGACGACCTTGCCGGATTTATGGCGACCTTGCCGGATTTATGGCGATCTTTCCGGATTTGTGGCGACATTGCCGGAAATATGGCGACCCCGCCGCATTTATGGCGACCTTGCCGGATTTATGGCGACCTTGCCGGAAATATGGCGTCATCGCCGGATTTGTGGCGACCTTGCTGGATTTATGGCGACCATGCCGGAATATGGCGACCTCGCCGGATTTGTGGCGACCTTTCCGGAAATATGGCTCCTTCGCCGGATTTGTGGCAACCTTGCCGGATTTCTGGCTACCTTGCCGGAAATATGGCGACGTTGCCGGTAATGTAGTGACCTTGCCTGATTTGTGGCGACCTTGCAGGATTTATGGCGACCTTGCCGGAAATGTGCCGACCTTGCCGGATTTGTGGCGACCTTGCCGGATCTATGGCTACCTTGCCGGAAATCTGGCGACATTGCCGGATTTGACGCGACCTTGCCGAATATATGGCTACCTTGATGGAAATGTGGCGACCTTGCCGGATTTGAGGCGACCTCGCCGAATTTGTGGCGAACTTGCCGGAAATATGGCGACCTTGCCGGAAATATGGCGACCTCGCCGGATTTATGGCGACCATGCCGGAAATATGGCGACCTCACCGGATTTATGGCGACCTTGCCGGAAATATGGCGACCTTGTTGGACTTCTGTCGACGTTGCCGCATTTATGGCGACCTTGCCGGATTTGTGGCGACCGTGCCGGAAATATGGCGACCTCGCCGGATTTAATGCGACCTTGCCGGATAATTGGCGAACTTGCCGGAAATATGGCGACCTCGCCGGATATATGGCCACCTTGCCGGAAATATGGCGACCTCGCCGGATTTATGGCGACCTCGCCGGATTTATGGCGACCTTGCCGGAAATATATGCCAACCTTGCCGGAAATATGGCGACCTTGCCGGATTTATGTCGACCTTGCCGGAAATGTGGCAACCTTGCCGGATTTCTGTGACCTTGCTGGAATTATGGCGGCCTTGCCGGTAATGTAGCGACCATGCCTGATTTGTGGCGACCTTGCCGGATTTATGGCGACCTTGCCGGAAATGTGGCGACCTTGCCGGATTTGTGGCGACCTTGCCGGATCTATGGCGACCTTGCCGGAAATGTGGCGACCTTGCCGGATTTGACGCGACCTTGCCGAATATATGGCTACATTGATGGAAATGTGGCGACCTTGCCGGATTTGAGGCAACCTTGCCAGATTTATGGCGACCTTGTCGGAAATATGGCGACCCCGCCGGATATATGGTGACCTTGCCGGAAATATGTCGACCTTGCCGGGATTATGGCGACTTTGCCGGATTTATGGCGACCTTGCCGGAATTATGGCGCCCTGGCCGGATTTGTGGCGACCTTGCCGGAAATATGGCGACCTTGCCGGATTTGTGGCTACCTTGCCGGATTTATGGCGACCTTGACGGATATATGGCCACCTCGCCGGATTTATGGCGACCTTGCCGGATTTATGGCGACCTTGCCGGAAATATGGCGTCCTCGCCGGATTTGTTGCGACCTTGCCGGATTTACGGCGACCTTGCCGGAAATATGGCGACCTTGCCGGATTTATGGCGACATTGCTGGAAATATGGCGACCTCGCCGGATTTATGGCGACCTTGCAGGATATATGGCGACCTTGCCGGAAATATGGCGACATCGCCGAATTTGTGGCGAACTTGCCGGGAATATGGCGACCTTGCCGGAAATATGGCGACCTCGCCGGATTTATGGCGACCATGCCGGAAATATGGCGACCTCACCGGATTTATGGCGACCTTGCCGGAAAATGGCGACGTTGCTGGACTTCTGTCGACGTTGCCGCATTTATGGCGACCTTGCCATATTTGTGGCGACCGTGCCGGAAATATGGCGACCTCGCCGGATTTAATGCGACCTTGCCGGATAATTGGCGAACTTGCCGGAAATATGGCGACCTCGCCGGATATATGGCGACTTTGCCGGAAATATGGCGACCTCGCCGGATTTATGGCGACCTCGCCGGATTTATGGCGACCTTGCCGGAAATATGGCGACCTTGCCGGGAATATTGATAGAACCTGTCCCCGAATCTGGATTTATGTCGACCTCGCCGGATTGATGGCGACCTTGCCGGAAATAGGGCGACCTTGCCGAGTTTGTGGTGACCTTGCCGGATATATGGCGATCTTACCGGAAATATGGCGACCTTGACGGCTTTGTGGCGAACTTGCCGGATATATGGCGATCTTCCCGGAAATATGGCGTCGTTGCCGGATTTCTGACGACCTTGCCGGATTTATGGCGACCTTGCCGGATATATGGCGACCTTGCCGGAAATATGGCGTCATCGCCGGACTTGTGGCGACCTTGCCGGATTTATGGCGACCATGCCGGAATATGGCGACCTCGCGGGATTTGTGGCGACCTTGCCGGAAATATGGCTCCTTCGCCGGATTTGTGGCAACCTTGCCGGATTTCTGGCTACCTTGCCGGAAATATGGCGACGTTGCCGGTAATGTAGCGACCATGCCTGATTTGTGGCGACCTTGCCGGATTTATGGCGACCTTGCCGGAAATGTGCCGACCTTGCCGGATTTGTGGCGACCTTGCCGGATCTATGGCGACCTTGCCGGAAATGTGGCGACCATGCCGGATTTGACGCGACCTTGCCGAATATATGGCTACCTTGATGGAAATGTGGCGACCTTGCCGGATTTGAGGCAACCTTGCCAGATTTATGGCGACCTTGTCGGAAATATGGCGACCTCGCCGGATATATGGCGACCTTGCCGGAAATATGGCGACCTTGCCGGAATTATGGCGACTGCCGGATTTATGGCGACCTTGCCGGAATTATGGCGCCCTGGCCGGATTTGTGGCGACCTTGCCGGAAATATGGCGACCTTGCCGGATTTGTGGCTCCCTTGCCGGATTTATGGCGACCTTGCCGGAAATATGGCGTCCTCGCCGGATTTGTTGCGACCTTGCCGGATTTACGGCGACCTTGCCGGAAATATGGCGACCTTGCCGGATTTATGGCGACTTTGTGGAAATATGGCGACCTCGCCGGATTTATGGCGACCTTGCAGGATATATGGCGACCTTGCCGGAAATATGGCGACATCGCCGAATATGTGGCGAACTTTCCGGGAATAAGGCGACCTTGCCGGAAATATGGCGACCTCGCCGGATTTATGGCGACCTCGCCGGATTTATGGCGACCTTGCCGGAAATATGGCGACCTTGCCGGAAATATGGCGACCTTGCCGGATTTATGTCGACCTCGCCGGATTTATGGCGACCTTGCCGGAAATAGGACGACCTTGCCGAGTTTGTGGTGACCTTGCCGGATATATGGCGACCTTACCGGAAATATGGCGACCTTGACGGCTTTGTGGCGATCTTGCCGGATATATGGCGATCTTGCCGGGAATATGGCGACGTTGCCGGATTTCTGACGACCTTGCCGGATTTATGGCGATCTTGCCGGATTTATGGCGATCTTTCCGGATTTGTGGCGACCTTGCCGGAAATATGGCGACCCCGCCGCATTTATGGCGACCTTGCCGGATTTATGGCGACCTTGCCGGGAATATGGCGTCATCGCCGGATTTGTGGCGACCTTGCCGGATTTATGGCGACCATGCCGGAATATGGCGACCTCGCCGGATTTGTGGCGACCTTGCCGGAAATATGGCTCCTTCGCCGGATTTATGGCGACCTTGCGGATTTCTGGCTACCTTGCCGGAAATATGGCGACGTTGCCGGATTTGTGGAGACCTTGCCGGATTTATGACGACCTTTACGGAAATATGGCGACATTGCCGGATTTGTGACGACGATGCCGGATTTATGGCGACCTTGCCGAAGTGTTGCGACCTTGCCGGATTTGTGGCGACCTTGCCGGATTTATGTCGACCTTGCCGGAAATGTGGCAACCTTGCCGGATTTTTGGGACCTTGCTGGAATTATGGCGACCTTGCCGGTAATGTAGCGACCATGCCTGATTTGTGGCGAACTTGCCGGATTTATGGCGACCTTGCCGGATTTGTGGCGACTTTACCGGAAATATGGCGACCTCGCCGGATTTATGGCGGCCTTGCCGGATATATGGCGACCTTGCCGGAAATATGGCGACCTCGCCGAATTTGTGGCGAATTGCCGGAAATATGGCGACCTCGCCGGAAATATGGCGACCTCGCCGGATTTATGGCGACCTTGCCGGAAATATGGCGACCTCGCCGGATTTATGGCGACCTTGCCGGAAATATGGCGACCTTGCTGGACTTCTGTCGACCTTGCCGGATTTATGGCGACCTTGCCGGATTTGTGGCGACCTTGCCGGAAATATGGCGACCTTGCCGGAAATATGGCGACCTTGCCGGATTTATGGCGACCTTGCCGGAAATATGGCGACCTCGCCGGATATATGGCTACCTTGCCGGAAATATGGCGACCTCGCCGGATATATGGCGACCTTGCCGGAAATATGGCGACCTCGCCGGAATTATGGCGACCTTGCCGGATTTATGGCGACCTTGCCGGAAATATGGCGACCTCGCTAGATTTATGGCGACCTTGCCGGAAGTATGGCGACTTTGCCTGATTTATGGCGACCTTGCCGGAATTATGGCGCCCTGGCCGGACTTGTGGCGACCTTGCCGGAAATATGGCGACCTTGCCGGATTTGTGGATACCTTGCCGGATTTATGGCGACCTTGACGGACATATGGTCACCTCGCCGGATTTATGGCGACCTTGCCGGATTTATGGCGACCTTGCCGGAAATATGGCGTCCTCGCCGGATTTGTTGCGACCTTGCCGGATTTACGGCGATCTTGCCGGAAATATGGCGACCTTGCCGGATTTATGGCGACTTTGCCGAAAATATGGCGACCTCGCCGGATTTATGGCGACCTTGCAGGATATATGGCGACCTTGCCGGAAATATGGCGACCTCGCCGAATTTGTGGCGAACTTCCCGGAAATATGGCGACCTTGCCGGAAATATGGCGACCTGGCCGGATTTATGGCGACCATGCCGGAAATATGGCGACCTCACCGGATTTATGGCGACCTTGCCGGAAATATGGCGACCTTGCTGGACTTCTGTCGACGTTGCCGCATTTATGGCGACCTTGCCGGATTTGTGGCGACCGTGCCGGAAATATGGCGACCTCGCCGGATTTAATGCAACCTTGCCGGATAATTGGCGAACTTGCCGGAAATATGGCGACCGCGCCGGATATATGGCGACCTTGCCGGAAATATGGCGACCTCGCCGGATTTATGGCGACCTCGCCGGATTTATGGCGACCTTGCCGGAAATATGGCGACCTTGCCGGAAATATGGCCACCTTGCCGGATTTATGTCGACCTTGCCGGAAATGTGGCAACCTTGCCGGATTTTTGGGACCTTGCTGGAATTATGGCGACCTTGTCGGTAATGTAGCGACCATGCCTGATTTGTGGCGACCTTGCCGGATTTATGGCGGCCTTGCCGGAAATGTGGCGACCTTGCCGGATTTGTGGCGACCTTGCCGGATCTATGGCGACCTTGCCGGAAATGTGGCGACCTTGCCGGATTTGACGCAACCTTGCCGAATATATGGCTACCTTGATGGAAATGTGGCGACCTTGCCGGATTTGAGGCAACCTTGCCAGATTTATGGCGACATTGTCGGAAATATGGCGACCTTGCCGGATTTATGGCGACCTTGCCGGATTTGTGGCGAACTTGCAGGATTTATGGCGAATTTTCCGGGATTATGGCGCCCTTGCCGGATTTATGGCGAACTTGCCGGAAATATGGCGACCTCGCCGGAATTATGGCGACCTTACCGGATTTATGGCGACATTGCCGGAAATATGGCGACCTCGCTGGATTTATGGCGACCTTGCCGGAAGTATGGCGACTTTGCCTGATTTATGGCGACCTTGCCGGAATTATGGCACCCTGGCCGGATTTGTGGCGACCTTGCCGGAAATATGGCGACCTTGCCGGATTTATGGCGACCTTGCCGGATTTGTGGCGACTTTACCGGAAATATGGCGACCTCGCGGGATTTATGGCCGCCTTGCCGGATATATGGCGACCTCGCCGGGAATATGGCGACCTCGCCGAATTTGTGGCTAATTGCCGGAAATATGGCGACCTTGCCGGAAATATGGCGACCTCGCCGGATTTATGGCGACTTTGCCGGAAATATGGCGATCTCGCCGGATTTATGGCGACCTTGCCGGAAATATGGCGACCTTGCTGGACTTCTGTCGACCTTGCCGGATCTATGGCGACCTTGCCGGATTTTTGGCTACCTTGCCGGATTTATGGCGACCTTGACGGACATATGGCCACCTCGCCGGATTTATGGCGACCTTGCCGGATTTATGGCGACCTTGCCGGAAATATGGCGACGTTGCTGGACTTCTGTCGACGTTGCCACATTTATGGCGACCTTGCCATATTTGTGGCGACCGTGCCGGAAATATGGCGACCTCGCCGGATTTAATGCGACCTTGCCGGATAATTGGCGAGCTTGCCGGAAATATGGCGACCTCGCCGGATATATGGCGACCTTGCCGGAAATATGGCGACCTCGCCGGATTTATGGCGACCTCGCCGGATATATGGCGACCTTGCCGGAAATATGGCGACCTTGCCGGATTTGTGGCGACCTTGCCGGATCTATGGCGACCTTGCCGGAAATGTGGCGACCTTGCCGGATTTGACGCAACCTTGCCGAATATATGGCTACCTTGATGGAAATGTGGCGACCTTGCCGGATTTGAGGCAACCTTGCCAGATTTATGGCGACCTTGTCGGAAATATGGCGACCTTGCCGGATTTATGGCGACCTTGCCGGATTTGTGGCGAACTTGCAGGATTTATGGCGACCTTTCCGGGATTATGGCGACCTTGCCGGATTTATGGCGAACTTGCCGGAAATATGGCGACCTCGCCGGAATTATGGCGACCTTACCGGATTTATGGCGACCTTGCCGGAAATATGGCGACCTCGCTGGATTTATGGCGACCTTGCCGGAAGTATGGCGACTTTGCCTGATTTATGGCGACCTTGCCGGAATTATGGCACCCTGGCCGGATTTGTGGCGACCTTGCCGGATCTATGGCGACCTTGCCGGATTTGTGGCGAACTTGCAGGATTTATGGCGACTTTTCCGGGATTATGGCGACCTTGCCGGATTTATGGCGACCATGCCGGAATATGGCGACCTCGCCGGATTTGTGGCGACCTTGCCGGATTTATGACGACCTTTACGGAAATATGGCGACATTGCCGGATTTGTGACGACGATGCCGGATTTATGGCGACCTTGCCGACATGTTGCGACCTTGCCGGATTTGTGG
>JAXLNO010005759.1:0-26729 GCA_038087875.1 Malacoraja senta | reverse complement strand
TACACATCATGCCCCAAGGCCAGCAGTATGATCCGGGACGAGTCACACCCTGGCCACTCCCTCTTCTCCCCTCTCCCATTGGGCAAAGGTACAGAAGTATGAAAACGTACACCACCAGGTTCAGGGACAGTTTCTTCCCAGCTGTTATCAGGCAACTGAATCATCCACCAACAAATAGAGAGCAGTCCTGAGCTACTATCTACCTCATTGGAGACCCTTGGGCTATCTTTAATTGGAGTTTAATCGGTATTTATTGCGGAGAAGGTCATGAAAGTTAGGGAATTGAGGGAAGAGATCAGTGAAGTCCTGAAACATGTTGATATCAAAACAGAGGAGGTTTCGAAAGTCTTGAAGCCCGTAAAGGGGAATAAATCCCCAGAGCCTGTCCACGGTTTTCCTAGTATGTTGTGGGATCCAAGGGAAGAAATTGTTGGGATCTGGCAGGCATTTCTGTTTCATCCTCATCCATGGTGAGGTACTGGAAGATTGGAAGGTGGATAATGCTGGGGCTTTATTTAAGAAAGGCTGCAAGAACAAACCAGGGAACTACAGGAGAGTAAGCATAACATCAGTGGTGGGAACATTACTGGAAAGGATTCCGAGAGACAGGATCTAACCTACATTTGGAAAAGTAAGATAGACACAAAATGCTGGATTAATGCAGCAGGACAGGCAGCATCTCTGGAGCTTTCCGTTCAGTTTAGTTCATTGTCACATGTACTGAGGTACAGTGATAACCTTTTTGTTGTGTTCTAGCCAGTTAGCAGAAATACATGATTACAATCAATCCATTTACAGTGTATAGATTTATGATGAAGGAATAACGTTTAGTGTAAGATAAAGCCAGCAAAGTCTGATCAAGGATAGTCCAAGGGTCAACAAAGGGGTAGATAGTAGTTCAGCACTGCTCTCTGGTTGTGGTAGGATGGTTCTGTTGCCTGATAACGCTGGGAAGAAATTGTCCCTGAATCTGGTGATGCGCGCTTTTACATGTCTGTACCTTTTGCCTGATGGCAAAGGGGCGAAGAGAGAGTGGCAAGGGTACAACTTGTTCTTGATTATGCTGCTGGCCTTGCCGAGGCAGCATGAGGTATAAATGGAGCGATGAAATGGGTGACGTTGCGGGTCACGATTCTTCTTCACTCTGTACGGAAGGACAGTTTAGGGGAAATCAGCTCGGCTTTGTGTACGGGAAATCACGTCTCATGAATTTGACTGAGCCTTTTGAACAGGTAACCAGGAGCATGGACAAGGGCTGGACAATGGATGTCTACGTGGAGTTTAGCAAGGCCTTTGACACGGTTCCGCATTGTCGGCTGGTCACAGTTACAGTATTGTAGCAGAAGAGCTACAGAGAAAGTCCAGATAACAAATTTTAGATTAAAAAATATGCCCTCCATTCAGATAATTGACTGAATCATGCACTTTGATGCAATGAAGCCATCCAACCTTTGCAGTCATGAGAAGGGAACATGAGAAAGGCGGCACAGTGGCGCAACAGTAGAGTTGCTGCCTTACCGTGCCAGTGACTCGGGTTCGATCCTGACTACGGGTGCAGTTTGTACGGAATTTGTATGTTCTCCCCGTGACCCCGTGAATTTTGTCCGGGTGCTCCAGTTTCCTCCCATGCTCCAAAATGTTCAGGTTTGTAGATTAATTGACTTTGTTAAAAATTGTAAATTGTCTTTAGTGTTTAGGATAGTGCAAGTGTACAGGGTAATCGCTGGTCGGTGTGGACTCGGCAGGATGATAATGGGTGATCTTTTAGAGGTGTACAAAATCATGAGAGGAATATATCGGATAAATGCACAGAGTAGGGAATCGAGGTCCAGAGGACAAAGGTTTAAAGTGATGGGAGGTGGGGGGGGGGGGGGGGGGAGATTTATTAGGGACCTGTGGGATACGTAACTATTTTATAAAATATAGATTATATTTATTTATAATACTATGACCTCTGTATGGAACATAGTATTATTAGTTTAAATACTGTGTTCTATGCTCTGTATCTGATAATGATAATCAATCTGAACCATTGATTCTGCCTCTCATTCCACAGATGCTGTTTGATCTGCTGCATTTCCACTTATTAATTATGTCTTTTTAATGGCTTCCAATTTGACAGGTAATGATACTGACAAATTAAACATAACTGATCCTGTAATTGGATAGAGGAAGACAATGTCCCAATGGGATTATCCTTGGAAAACAAACAACTTGCTGTTTGGTTCGTGCAAAATTCTGCAGCACAGTTTGCTTTTTCAATAGTAGCAGTGATGTGGACTTCTGTAAAAAGAAAAATTACGATCAAAATTTCATATTTTATCACCGTGTGGGGCTTTCCCCAGCAGGGAGTTTTATATTTGCCAAAAAAAAATAATCAAAAAACAATTTAGCTAATTTAGGTAACTTTTCCCATTGGCTGTATATTTTAAATACTATGGTAACATATAGATGGCGTCTGTAAGTTGGGAGGCTTCACACAGCAAATGGCTACTGCCCTATCAAAACGTAATTGCCTTCAATATATATTAATCTAGTTTTCCAAAGGTTGAGAGAAATTTAAAGAGGTGACATGGGTATATAAATTACAATTACAGAAAAAAATGCACTAAGCCTGGATATTCTTTGTCTTTTTAAGGGTTTACCTGTCTGCCTTTTGAACGTACTGATTTTACTTCGGAGTCACGTGAGTGACTACGTGAAGAGCCCGTCCAGCACGCATGCGTGACATTAGCGTTCACGCAGTGCAACAGCGACGACCGGGAGTACAGGCGCTCCCGCTACACGTCGGTGGAAAATAAACAGTGGACCATCAGGTAAGTCTTACTCTGAGGTCGTAATCAGCAAGCTGTGCTCTGCTCTGTATTCCAGGGGAACTGGAAAAATGAGCAGCACGGCAAAGGAAGAAAACCGCCCCCCGTTCGACTCAAACAGAACGTGAGTGTTCCATCAGTGGGGGGCGAGAGGCGGCACCTGGACCGCATATGCTGCGGCACACCCTCATCGAGACCGAGCCGAGCCCAGTCCCGCTAGCGCAGCCTGATGAGCGGCAGCGGGCTGGAGGAAAAGTAAAAATAAATAAATAAATAAATAATAAAAACCGGACGGTTATGTCTGACTCCGACGAGGAGGGTCCGCCTCGGAGCGGCAGAGCTAGCCGCCTGAGCCGAATGGAAAGGCTCATGGAGCAACTGCTCCAGCGAGACTTGCTTCGGGAGCTGGAGCAGTCTCGCCAGGGGGATCAGGCACTCCCACAGCAGTGCTCTACAATGCACTGGCCATCGCTTTCCCCTCAAAGCAGGGCAGCGTTGGCGACCAGGGCTGGGCTGGTCAGGAACAGGGGTCATTGGCTGAAGATGTCGGGAGCACGCTTGGGGTACAGGATCAGGAAGAGCTGCTGGGTGTGGAGATTCGCTATGTGGTTACACCACGAGCAGGGCGGCCGTTGCAGTCAAAACTGGCGGCCAGCATTAACCACCTGTCCCTCAAACCCCTACAAGATAGGTACTTAATGAGGCACTAGAGCTGGAAAACTGCAGTTCGCTCAATGTACCGGCTGTTAACAGCCAAATCTGGGGGGGGGGGGGGGGGTATATGGGACAGAGTATCCGGAACCAGGAGCTAAAATCCTCAAGCTCCTGACGACAGGGATAACAGCCTATGCTCGTTCCGTGGATGGGGTGGATATGACCACAAACCAGCAAGACACTCTGGCTCTGCTGTGCAACACCCAATATGAGATAAACAACCTCCGCAAGGAGAGAATAAGACCTGCCCTCAATCCCAGGTTTGCAGGACTGTGTAAAACACCGGCGTCAGAGCCGCAGATCCTGTTATTTGGAAGGACAAGTGAAAGACCTGGAGGAAGAGTCCAAAGCATTTGGCCTCATGAGGGCAGGCCCCGGAACGAGCAGACCCACACAAAAAACCAGACAGCAGTACCCCACCGCGTCCACCAGTCAAGGTCAAATTTATGGAACTGGTGAAAGCTCGGGGTCCGCATACTATCCCCGAAAGCCTTTTTAGGCCAGGGCCCAGAGCGGACCCCATGGAAAATGCGCCACCCCGAATCAGCAGTACATCAGCAGTACATCCAGCAGTATAACGACGGATGAACAAACGGAAGAAAGGAACACTACCATAACTATGGAGGTAGGTGGGTCTGGTTCCTACCAGCATGTAAATGGGGGAACTGTACTAACAGGAGGTGTCTCACGAATGATAGTTATATACTTAACAGTATTCGGGGATACAAAATAGAATTCATTCAAGAAAACATGCCACCAGTTCAGCACGTACCCCAAAGGGTCTTTACCCTCTCAGTCAAAGAGAACTAGAGGCTCAAGCAGAACTGGTGAGGTTACTTACAAAGGGTGTCATTGAGAAATCCAAACATGAACCTTTGGAATTTGTCTCAAATATATTTACCAAAAGCAAAAAAGATGGTGGATGTTGCATCATCATTGACTTAACCTCACTAAATACCTTTGTTAAGTATGTACATTTCAAAATGGAAACATTTGTAACTGCTAAACAACTGATTTCCAAACGATACTTTATGGCAAGCATTGATTTAAAAGATACTTACTATTCAGTACCCATTCACAAGGGTCATCGCAAATACCTGAAATTTACCTGGATGGGGCAACTATGGCAGTATAAAGTGTTGCCTAATGGGTTGACATCAGCCCTAGACTATTTACCAAGATATTAAAACCAGCCTTGGCAACATTAACGAAACAAAGACAAATTGTCATGGCGTATCTTGATCATATCCTAATAGTAGGCAAAACCATGGAGTTGGCTAAATCAGCTGTATTAGCTACCAAACAATTGTTTGAAACCCTGGGTTTTGTCATACATCCAGATAAATCTAAGTTGACGCCATCCACAACTATGGACTATCTGGGATTCACAATTAACTCAATCCACATGTCTGTAATGTTGCCAAAAGGTAAAGCAGCAGAATTGGCACAGACTTGCAACAATTTAATGGTAAGCAATCGACCAACCATCCGACAAGTGGCAAGAGTAATTGGCAAAATGGTAGCAGCATTTTCAGCTACACAATTTGGACTCCTGCACTATCAGCACCTACAAAGGGCAAAAGTACAGGCGTTGAAACGACATGCAGGTCACTTTGACCGAACAATGAAACTACCCATTGAAGCAATATCAGAGTTACAATGGTGGATATAACACATTTGGCATAGTTCCAGCCCTATCATCATCAATAACCCAACGTTAACTATACAAACAGATGCCAGTGCTCAAGGCTGGGGAGCAACTAATACCATATCCAGCACAGGTGGTAGATGGACTAACCTAGACTCATCTTTACTACAAACACTGGGCATAAATTATTTGGAAATGTTGGGTGCGTTTTATGGTTTTAAAGCATATTCTAAAATATGCACAACTTGCATGTTCATTTACAAATTGATAATATCACAGTGGTGGCCTATATTAACCATATGGGCGGAATAAAATCGATATCATGTGACAATTGGGTCAACACAATCTGGTAATGGTGGGTCGATAGACATATTTGGCTATCAGCAACTTACCTACCAGGTAAGCTAAATACAGTGCCAGGTCATGCAAATTCAATGATAAACACCGAATGGATGTTAAATCCTAGAGCTTTTGCTAAAATTACAAACCAATATGGCACACCAGATATCGATCTCTTTGCATCCAGACTAAATCACCACGTACCAATGTATGTCCCTTGGGAATCACACCCTGAGGCAGCAGCGATAGATGCATTCGCGCTGAACTGGGGGACCTATTTCTTCTATGCTTTTCCCACCCTTCTGCCTTAATCTGTAGGGTACTACGCAAAATACAGATGGACTCTGCTTCAGGTATTTTGATAGTACCAACTGGCCTACACAGCCATGGTTCCCAGTGGTCCTCGACATGGTCATCGAAACTCCTCTGATCTTTCCCAGTAGCCCAGACCTATTGACGCACCCTGTATCAGGCATAAGTCATCCATGCCATGACAAAATTAACCTACTGGGTTGCAGATTATCAAAAGACCACTGCTGGGACTGGGGTGTCTGACAGGACCATCAACATGATGACACCGTATGTCCACCAGGAAACAATACCTATCGAGCATCAGGAAGTGGGAAAGATACTGCTCGACTACAGGGACAACGTACTCATCTGCAACCATAACCAATGTACTGGAGTTCCTGGGGGGCCTTCACCATAATGAAGGATTGAGCTACAGCGCCATCAATACTGCCAGATGTGCGCTGTCAGCCTACTTAAAACAGGTGCCAGGACAACAGGCCATAGGGTCTCAACCGCTGGTGATCAAACTCATGAGGAGTATCGTCAACTCCAACCTAGGTATACCCAAATCTGGATGTCAGTGTGGTCCTGACATACCTAAGGGGATGGTCCCCAGCCAGGTCTCACCCTGGAAAAGCTAACCCTGAAAACGGTCATGCTGATGCCACTAGTCTCAGCACAAAGAATCCAGTCCCTCCACTTACTGCGACTGGACAACATGGTTATAACACCAGACCGGGTCTCATTCACCATTCAGGAGCTGCTAAAGCAGAGCAAGCCAGGAACTTGAGTCCTAGTTATGGATTTCCGGGCATACCCACCTGACCTACGGTTGTGTGTCATGACTCACTTATTCACTTACATCAACACAACAAGAGATTCTCGAGGGAGAGGGGAAAAAAAAAAAAGAAAAAAAAAGCCTTATGGGTCAGCCACAAGAAACCTCATGGTTGGGTGTCGAGCCAAACCATCTCGAGATGGCTCAAGCAGGTACTGGGAGCTGCTGGAGTAGATACTGATGTATATACATCTCACTCCACCAGGGCAGCATCCACATCGGCGGCTAAAAGAATGAACATGGAGAAAACGTTCCAAACGTTCTACCACAAGCCGCTAGCAGAACCTGTGTTATTTGCAGAAACTTTTAAAATCTGCAAAAATATATAATTTAAGCCCGGGGGAGCATTTTGTCTTTTGTTATTGTTTAATAGATACCATTATTGTTTACAAACAGATTATGGTTGATTACGATAACATACTTCCTCCCTTGAATGACTTCGGCAGCGAGTGAAGTATGAACTGTTACACGGTTTGAAATCACAGAGCTTTAAAATCTTCACGTAGTCACTCACGTGACTCCGAAATAAAATAGTAAGATTAAACGAGAACTTACCAGTTTGAAGTTTGATCTGTATTTTATGAGGAGTTACGATGAGGGATTACGTGCCCTCCGCTCCCACCCTCAATTATAGATCAACTGGTATCTTAGTTCTCCTTTTCTTTACTATGTTTATTTCAATTATTGTGTTTCCTGTGATTCCACACCGCTGCTTTGAAGAATGTCGCGCATGCGTGCTGGACGGGCTCTTCACGTAATCCCTCATCGTAACTCCTCATAAAATACAGATCAAACTTCAAACTGGTAAGTTCTCGTTTAATCTTACTATTATGTTTGATTCCACCATTTCTCTGACAGCATGTTTCAGATATCAACCACTCTTTATGTGAGGAAACATATACTAGATCCTTTATAAAACTTAAAGGCCTGTCCCACTTTCACGACCTCTGCCGAGTTTGCCCTTGACTCCTACTCGCAGCATGGTCGTCGCGAGGTTGTAGGAGATCGTAGGTAGGTCGTGACGGTAATCATAAGTACTCGTGGCATCAAGTAGGTTGGGGCGTTTTTCTAGCCTGATGAAAAATGTCCACGAGTAAAAAAGGTCGTGAATTAGGTTGTGAAAGTGGGACAGGCCCTTTAGGTTCTACTAAAATATAGATAAGCTAACCCCTTCTGTTTATAATGTGCAATGGAAACCTGGGGTCCAAGCCCACAGCTCTCTGAAAGTGGCAACACAAGCTGGCAGAGGGGCAAAGAAGCAGATGGTGTGCTTGCCTTCATCAGTTGATTATAAGAGTCAGGAAGTCATGTTGCAGCTTTATAAAATGTTGGCTTGGTCGCATTTGGAGTATTGTGTGCAGTTCTGGTCACCCCATTACAGGAAGGATGTGGAGGGTTTTGGAGAGAATGCTGAAAAGATTTACCAAGACGCTGCCTGGATTGGACAACCTTGGATTGTTTTCACTCGAGTGTTAGAGATTGATGGGTGACCTGAGAGAAGTATATAAAAGCATATGAAAGCAGAGATAGGGTGGACAGTCAGAGCCTTTTAACCAGGATGGAAATGTCCAAGGCCAGAGGGCACAACTTTAAGGTCAGAGGGGAAATTGAGCAGGGCAAGTGTTTTGCACAAAGTGGTGAATGCCTGGAACACGCAGCAAGGGGTGATTGTGGAAGCAGATATGCTAGTGGCGGTTAAGAGACTTTTAGAAAGGCGCATAGATATGGAGATCGTGGAGGGATATGGATTATATAAAGACAGTGGATATTAACCTGGCATCACGTTCAGCATGATAGCCCCCAAACAAAAGCTTTTCACTGCATCTCGGTACATGCGACAATCATAAACTAAACTAAACTAATTGAAGCATAAATTCCCTTCTTCTATAGTCGATTCCCTAAGAAAGTTCCAAAGACTCAAAGCCATAAGAGAAAACCCATGAGAAGACTTCAGTAAACCAAGTGGGCTTTTACAGCAATCCAGAGATAGACAATAGACAATAGGTGCAGGAGTAGGCCATTCGGCCCTTCAAGCAAGCACCATCATTCAATATGATCATGGCTGATCATCCACAATCCACTTCTCACCATATCCCCTGGCTCTGCTATCTTTAAGAGCTCTATCTAATGGGCCTGTCCCACTTACGTGACTTTTTCGGCGACAGTCGACACTCGTCATAGGTCGTTGCAGGTTGCCGAAAATTTTCAACATGTTGAAAATTCAGCGGCGACCAGAAATACACTACAATTCTTTGGGCGACTGAGGAGACTACTCACAACCATACAGGCGACACCCTGGCGACATGTCCCGGGGTGAAGCCCAAAGAGTCATACCTTGTTCTGGTCGCTGCTGGATTTTTAACATGTTGAACATTTTCGGTGATCTCCTGCGACTATGACGGGTGCCGGCAAGTCGCCGAAAAAAATCGCGTAAGTGGGACAGGCCCATAACTCTCTCTTGAAAGCACCCAGTGAATTGGCCTCCACTGCCTTCTGAGGCTGGGAATTCCACAGATTCACAATCCTCTGTGTGAAAAAGTTTTTCCTCATCTCCCATCTAAATGGCTTACCCCTTATTCATAAACTGTGGCCCTGGTTCTGGACTCCCCAACATCGGGAACATGTTTCCTGCCTCTAGCGTGTCCAAACCCTTAATAATCTTATATGTTTCAATAAGATCCCCTCTCATCCTCAATTCCAGAGTATACAAGCCCAGCCTCTCCATTCTCTCAGCATATGACAGTCCTGTCATCACAGGAATTAACCTCGTGAACCTACGCTGCACTCCCTCAATAGCAACAGGCAGCATCTCTGGAGAGAAGGAATGGGTGACATTTTGGGTCAAGACCCTTGTTAAGACTGGTTATGGATAAGGGAAACAAGAGATATACGTGAACCATGACCTCAAGGTTCAAGAACAGGTTTTCCCAGTAACCATCAGGTTCTTAAACCCTACACAACATTGACCTCAGCAACTATAATCTTCTCAGGACCGTGTCTTTAGTTGCACAATAGATTTTGTTTTTTGTCCTATTACCGGTAACGTTGTATCATGGTTATTATTTTTGTTTGCCTTCTATATATCATCTATGTGTTATTGCATTTACGGGCCTGTTAAGTTGCAGCAATTAAGAATTTCATTGTTCCATTGTTGGTACACATGATAATTAAACACCCTTGACTTAGTTTAGTTGAAGTTTTAGAGATACAGTGCGGAAACAGGCAGTTCGGCCCACTGAGTCCACGCCGACCAGTGACACCAGTTCTATCGTACACATTAGGGACAATTTACAAAAGCCAATTAACCTACAAACTTGCACGTCTTTGGAATGTGGGAGAGAACCGAAGAATGCCATAGAAAACACGGGGAGAACGTGCAAACTCCGTACAAACGGCACCCGTAGTCATGATCAAACCCCTGTCTCTGGCGCTGTAAGGTTGCAACTCTACCGCTGCTCCACAGTGACTCTTGACTTCTCCATACGTGTGTCAAGAGTTGGGGAACTGCTGTGCAGAGGCACGCTTCCTATCAGACCTCTCAGTAGGACTGGCATGTGCTTCTGAGGGAGATGGTAATTGGCTGTCTGATTTTACTTCATTTTACTTCACCTTAATCTGGCCACCTATTGCTGGCCCCATTTTGTTCTGGCCTTTTCTCAACTCCAGGCCCCCCCCCTCCCCCCACCTCCACCTCTATCTTTCAGACTAAAGAAGGTTTTCAACCTGAAACGTCACCTAATCCTTTTCTCCAGTGGTGCTGCCCGACCCGCTGAGTTACTCCAGCATTTTGTATGTATCTTGTTCTTTCCAATTCATTTCTAAGATTTTTAGGAATCCTTAATTACTTTTACACAATATTTTTTAGCTGTTTTTATTTACTTAACCCCATGACTGGAGAGAATTTTTGAAAAAAAACAGTAGACAATTGTAGAGCTTAACTAACCATGAAATGAAATGTGCCCTTGGATCCTGATTTGTTATTCACCATTAACTTTTTGTCCCAACAATGGATGACAACATTGCTGTTTTTTTCATCAATTTACTTAACAAAAAACTGAGCCATTTAAAATATGAAAATGTACTGACTAACATCTTTTGCTTGCACGACGGACGAGTCAGAGGTCTGTTAATTATAACCGGCCAAATGGTGGTGAATTTTAATGCTAATGTAACATCTGCCTCAGATCAATCAAAATTGGCATTGAAATGATTTGCCCGGTTTCGAATGTATTAATATTATTACATATTTAAATTTAGTTGTACCGAGTGCTATTTTTGTAGACATAAAGATGCCAGTACCTATATCAATGCAAAATTAAGCTACTTGTAGCAACATTTTTTTCCAATGCTGGGGACACTTTAAACTGCCTTCATTAACTTGTCTTTGATAACTGAAGTCTAAGTCTAAACAAATAAATGTTTGAATTCATTCGCTTACATTACCCATTTCATAAGCAAAAGGTGGCACAGTGGTGCACACTTAGAGTGGCACAGTGGCACAGTGGTGGAGTTGCTGCTCTACAGCACCAGAGACCCGGGTTTGAACCTGACTGCGGGTATGAAGTTTAGACATTCACCCTGTGATGCGTGGTTTTCTCCAGGTTCTCCGATTTCCTCCTACATCCCAAAGACGTGCGGGTTTGTAAGTTAATTGGTCTCTGTAAATTGTTCTTAGTGAGTAGGATAGAACTAGTGTAAGGATGATCGCTAGTCGGCGTGGACTAAGTGGGCCAAAGGGCCTATTTCCACTAAACTGTTACTTACATTATCCATGAGATAAACACGACTTCCGGTGGCGCTATGGAGTGTTAAGAGGTGCACCATTTATCTCTGCTCCGAAAAACGCATGAAAACACCTGAAAAATAAAAACGGACTGAAGAGAAACACTTACCGGCAGATGCCCGACGTCGCGTGACGTCATCAGAAATCGACGCGATACCGACTGGATTTTAAATGAAAAAACGGGGTCACAAAAGGGACCTTCCTACTCCACCTTCGAGAAGACACAGAACTCGTAGGCAGACTCCACAAGAGGAAGGTGAAGAAATTTCTCAAGAATCTGAGGAAGAAAGACTTATTTCTAATATGGAAGTGCAAGAACAAGACCAAGCTCTAAGAATGGCTATGGTAAAAGACATTAAAGAACTGCTGGCTGAAAAGCTCGGAAACATAGAAACAAAACTTGATGATCAACTCAATGCTGGGAAAACAGAAATTTGTGGAAAAATTTATACTCTACAAGTTCGAATCGAGGAGATGAATTCCTCTTTGAAAGGAGAAGTTAAAAGGGTTGAAGCGGATATCAGTAGCAAGCTGGAACCCATCATTCTCACCTCAAGAAAACAAAACAATGCCATCAGAGAACTGAAAGCTGCAACGACTGATATCTCTCAGACAACTCAAAGACTGAAGAAGGAACTCGATCGTGTCTCTGGGCAATTGGCCAAAATGACCGAAAAATGCCTAGATCTCGAAGGCCGTTCTAAACGCCAACATTTAAGGATTCCTGGGGTGAAGGAACAGAAGGAAGAGGGAAAAGACACTCGGGACTTTACTGCCGACTTACTTCAACAGGTACTTAATCTGCCTGAGAGACCCAAACTCGACTGGGCACATCGAGCTCAGAGAGCCCGACCAGGAGCTGGAGCTCCACCAAGACAAATTATTCTGAAGCTACACCACCCATCAGTTCTTGAAGACATCATGAAGAAAGTTGCAAGCACAAGAAACCTGATTTTTGAAGGAGACAATATAAGATTCTTCAGAGATTATCCAGCAGAGGTTGTAAGGAAGAGAGCACTCTTTACCAAGTCGCGCGTTATCCTCAGATACTTACCAGGCTTAAGATATGGACTACTGTATCCAGCCAAACTAAGGGTCACAGACAGAGAATCTGAGCTTTTCTTCACCGACCCAGAAGATGCATTTAAATATGCACAAGATATAGCAAAGGACACGTAGATAAGTAACATTTCTCATAGCTCTGTATGAAAATACATTGAATTGACTTTAACTGAGTACTAGCAGGGCTATGCTTTATTTACCCTGCTTATTATATTGTGTGTTTCATTTACTCCTTTTATATGCATTTATAAGGGGTCTTTAAAGGGGTTTAAAAGGGTTTATGTTAATATTGTTTTAAAATATGTTTAAAAATGTTCGTATAAGATGGCCGACAGGCTGACAGGCGGTTAAGTCTAGACTAACTTATCGTAGATAGAAATGGAATGTATGGGGAAAAGGGGAGGATCCGTGGGAGAGGAGCAGGGAGAGTGATTAATTTCTCTCTGAACAACCCAGCTGTGAAAACAATTTAAACTTATAATAATTATCTAACACACTAACAAACGTACTAAGCCGTCTATTTTAATTTAATACTTAATAGCTAATCATGAGATTTACTAAATCTAGGTAACGGTTAAAGAATCTGTTTATATCCAAAAGGTGGCTAATAACTATCCGATAAAAAGGCTTAGACTGCCTAGCAGTCGGCAGGACAGAGCGAGAGGGAGTATGCTAGAGAGGTGGCCGAGGAGAGGTAAGGTAATAAAGATTTAGGGGGTAGGGGGAAGAGGAAGGAAGAGTGAGACGGGGAGAATTACAGAATGTTATTGGAAGGGGGATTTAGTGTGGATTAGTAAGGTAACCAGGGAAAGTTAGGATAGTCAAGTAGAGAAGGGAGCAGGTGGGATGACCAGGCAGAGGGCAGGGGTCAATAGAGAAAGAGGGGTTACGTAAGTGTAGGCATTGGGTAAGTTGTAGTAAGATGAGAGGATGTTTATAAACAGTATTAGAATGATTGGGGAAGTTGTGGGGCTGTTGATGGATGTTTGAGAAGGGAGGAGAGAGAGAGATCTCGCTCTGCCTGCTGAACTGCTGGAGGTACTAATTAACTCCTTTAAGCCTGCCGATTTTAAACCGGTTACGTATTTAACATACTAATTCCAATAAGCAAGTTAAGAAGTTTTATATTCCAATTTAACCAGTAAATACCCACTTAATATGTATTGTATAAAAAGATATCTAATTCTCTCAGATGAAATTATTTACGGATTGTTCTCCGTTTTTTCTTTGTTACATTATATGTCGCTTAGTCCTTTTTCTTTTAGTATTATTCTGCAAGGGACGGAGCTAACTGAAAACAACATCCACGGAAGTTTACAAGTACCTTTAAATGATGTGACTTTTGATGTTTTTTAATATTATTTAGTCTATTTAGCACATTCTCTATTTACCCTTCTTTAGGCACTCTTTCTCGGGAGATACCTGCAGGGCTTTGGAATTGGGCTCACCCACCCAGTAACCAAAAGGTTGATTTTAAATATTGTGTTGCTCCATCTGAAACAAGGGAAACCATGTAAGCTCTAATGCAAGATGATCCTTTGACGAAAATTGGAGGAATTACATTTTGTAGTTGGAATATTAGGGGCGTTAATGAGCCAATTAAAAAGGGTAAGGTTTTAGCCTATTTAAAATCAATTAATGCTGATATAATATTTTTACAGGAGACACATCTCAAAGATGGAGCGCATAACAGGCTGAAGGCTAACTGGACTGGCCAATTATATCATTCTATTTTTCTCTCCAAAGCTAGAGGTACTGCAATTATAATTCGTAAAGGTATACCATTCAAACATAAAACCACTATAGCAGATAAGGAGGGTAGGTACATCATAGTATCTGGGGAGATATATTCAACCCCACTTACTATGGTGAATATCTATGCTCCCAACTTTGACAACCCACAATTTTTTAATAAAATAATGAATATAATCTCAGATTCCACCAAGCAAAATCTGATAATTGGAGGAGACTTCAACTGTGTTCTGGACCAATATCTGGATAAATCCTCACAACAAAGGAGATATAATACAAAATCAAAATCTAGCGAACTCCTAAACACGTATATAAAAAATACAAATATAACCGACGTATGGAGGATTGCGAATCCATCCGGAAGAGAATATTCCTTCTGTTCAGCCGTGCACAAAACGTATACACGTATTGATTACTTTCTGGTGGACACAAAACTAATACCTTTTACAACAAATCCCAAATATCATAATAATATTATTTCCGATCATTCCCCTCTAACTTTCTCCTTAAAACTAAAAGGAATGTACAATTCGTGGAGTCTGTGAAAAGCACCAAGTTCCTGGGAGTACACATCACAGATGATCAGACATGGTCCACCAACACCATCTCCCTAGTCAAGAAAGCACAGCAACGCCTCCACTTCCTTCGACGGATGAGGAGAGCCGACCTCCCCCCTTCTGCCCTCACAACCTTTTACAGGGGTGCCATTGAGAGCATTCTTACCAGCAGTCTCTCAGTCTGGTATGGCAGTTGCTCTGCTGCTGACCAGAAGGCCCTACAGAGAGTGGTGAGGACAGCGGAGAAGATCACTAGATCACCCCAACTAGCAATCCAGGACTTATACCCATCTCGCTGTCGCAAGAGAGCAACCAATATCATCAAAGACACCACCCACCCAGCACACAAACTGTTCACCCTCCTACCATCCGGCAAGCGCTACCGCAGCATGCGGAGCAAAACCACAAGATTCAAAAACAGCTTTTTCCCTCAGGCCATCAGACTTCTCAACACACTCAAGAAAATTCCATGAACATTACACAAACAAAGACCAACTGACTGTCAAATTAACTTTAACCCAATGTCTGCAGTATGCTATTTGCACTTTTCTATATTGCACCTTTTATTAATGAATATTTTATATAATGTATATGTCCATTGTTTATTTTTATTGGTATATTGTCTGTCTGTGTTATAAATATTACTTGCACATTGGAGTATGGGGAAACGCAATTTCAATCCTCTGTGTAACTACTTGTTGCATGATTTGAATTGACAATAAAGTTACTATTACTATTAAAAAAACATTCTGGAGATTTAATCCTCAAATATTAACTGACCCAGCTTGCTGTGAATATCTGAAGCAACAGATGGAATCGTTTTATGAGACAAATGACACACCAGGTATTTCGGCTTCGTTATTATGGGAATCTTTTAAGGCCTTTATTAGAGGTTCTATTATCTCATATCAAGCATATCAAAATAAAAAGAATAGGATGGAACAACTGGAATTAGAAGAACAGATTAGACAGCTGGATTCAGAAAATGCTATAGATCCTTCTATTGATAAACACAATAAGATAGCAGCATTAAAATTCAAGTTAAATCAAATTCTCTCTGCAAGAGTTATCAGGCTACTTCAAATTACTAAACAGAAAAACTTTGAATTCGGCGACAAACCGCATAAACTTCTGGCACGCCACTGAGAAAAATGGAAAAAGATCAATTCAAAAAATTAGATCAGAAAAAGGTGAGCTGTTTACACTCCCTAAAGATATTAACGAAAGATTTTTACAATTCTATCAAAATAAAACTTCTAAAACTTCAGTAGAAACGATAAAAATTAAAAACTTCCTCGACAATTGCAATCTTCCGTCACTTAACGCGGCGGAACGTGATGAATTAGGAGCGCAGATTACATTAAATGAAATTGAAGAGACTATTAAATCACTGAATAATGGTAAAATGCAAGGCCCAGATGGGTTTATTAATGAATTTTATAAAACATTTTATGATTTAATCTCCCCGCGTTTACAAGCCCTTTATATACATGCATTTAAAGAAGAGACGCTACCACAAACTTTAGCCGAATCAACTATTACACTGATACCCAAAAAAGATAAAGATCTTGAAGAGCCGGGATCAGATAGAGCAATAGCTCTGCTAAATACAGACCAGAAAATATTAGCTAAAACCCTGGCAAGAAGACTAAGCAAATACATTAGTAAATTAATACACCCTGATCAAACTGGGTTTATACCCAAGAGACATTCGTTCAACAACTTGAGACGCCTGTTTAATAAAATGCACTCACATAGAACAATAAAAGAAGACTGATCAATTATTTCATTAGACGCAGAAAAAGCATTTGACCAAGTAGAATGGAAATATATTTATTACAGTATTGTAAAAATTTCAATTAGGAGAAAATTTTATTTCATGGATAAAGTTGTTATACAACAAGCCGACTGCCAGGATACTGACTAATCAAACACTCTCACCTAAATTTCAATTATCCAGGGGCAATAGACAGGGGTGTGCATTATCACCTCTGTTATTTGCCCTTGCGATCGAAACTTTAGCTGAAAGCATAAGAGTACATCCGAATATTCATGGCTATAATACTAAATATTCTAATAATAAAATATCGTTGTATGCAGATGATGTACTACTATATATTACCAATTTCCAAGTTAGTATTCGAAACATACTAAATCTTATAGAGGAATTTGGTTCCTTCTCAGGATATAGAATAAACTGGAACAAAAGTGAAATTATGTCAATAAAACCTCAAGATCCGACACACCTTCTAAAATTTTAGAATTGCTACGGAAAAATGTAAATATCTTGGAGTTTACGTAACTAGAAAATACCCTTCTTTATTTCAAGCAAATTTTCCACCATTAATTACCAAACTAAATGCCCTTATTCAATTTTGGAAAACGCTTCCGATCTCCCTCATCGGTAGAATAAATGCCATAAAGATGCTCTTCCTTCCACAAATCCTTTTTTTTTATTTTTTTTATTTTTATTTTTTTTATTTTTTAGAAGTACGGTAGATTACAGTAATGTACAACACGTATATATTAATACATTTTTTGTACCGCTTCACTTTTTTAAACTTTAAGAAAGAAAAAGAAAGAAGTAAGAAAAGTGAAGAAAGTGCGCAAAGGTTGTGAAGTGCAAAAGAGTGTTGGGAAAAGAAAGCCCCTTAGAAAAGAAGTTAGAGAAGGAAGTAAAGTTAGAAAATAGACCCTAGAAAAAAAAAGAGAAAGAAAGAAGGAACAATCGCTCTATTATAACTCTTATACCATACTTCATAGAGAAGGAACTACCAACCAAGTCTGTTTTTATTTTACCTCCCATTACCAGGTCCAGATACCTTTTATTTATTTATTTGTTTTTCTAAATTACTATTGCACCTCATGCTTGTAATAGGTCCAAAAACGTAGACCACGTCTTTTGAAATTGATCTACTTTGCCTACTAGGAGGAATCTCATCTCTTCCAGATGTAATGTTTCCAACATATTTGATGTCCACATTTTTATTGTTGGTGTGGGCGCATTTTTCCAGAATTTAAGTATAAGCTTTTTTCCCATTATTAGCCCATAATTGAGTAAATTCTTCTGATACACGTTTAATTCAGGAATACCTTCCGATATTCCAAAAATAATCCATTCTGGTTTTGGTACCAGTTTTATTTTGATTAATTTTGAAAAAATATCAAATATTTCAAACCAGAATTTTTGGATTTTTGTACAAAAAACAAAAGAATGTGCTATGGTAGCTTCTTGACATATACATTTATCACAGATTGGTGAGACGTTAGGAAAGATTTTATTTAGTTTGGTTTTTGAATAATATAATCTATGTAATGTTTTAAATTGGATAAGCGTATGTCGTACGTTGATCGAGCATTTATGCACCTGTAATAAATGATTATCCCAACTCTCTTTTGAAATTTTTATACCTAGATCTTGTTCCCAATCTCTTCTAATTCCATCTGTTGTGGGTATTTCTATATTTAAGATGATATTATATAAGTATGATATTAAATTAACTGATTCCGCCTTTGTCTTCATTGCTTCATCTAGTAAGTCGGAAGGCATATTATAATAATCTTTTGTGTGTGTTTTCCAATAGTCACAGATTTGTAGATATTTAAAATATTGATTATTTTTCAAATTATATTTCAGTTGTAGTTGTTGGAATGATAGTAATTTTTCTAATTCATACAGATCTTCGAGCGTTTTAATTCCCATTCTTTCCCATTGTATAAATGCTTTATCTATGATTGAAGGTTTAAACGATGGGTTATTGACTATTGGTATTAAGAGAGATAGGTTTCTTAATTTTAGATTCTGTTTTATTTGCTTCCATGTTCTAATAGTGCTATATATAATTGGATTTTTATTATAATTTTTATTATTCAAATTTATTGGAGAGAGAATAATCGCTCCTATATTATTCGGGGAGCAATCCCCTTTTTCCATTATAATCCAGTCCACCTGCTGGGCAGAATTGTCCAGCAGGTGAATCATATTTTTAATATTTACTGCCCAGTTATAATACATAAAGTTAGGGAGCGCTAGACCCCCCAACTCTTTTCGTTTGTTAAGGTGTGTTCTTTGTATTCTGTGGGATTTGTAATCCCATATAAAATTTGTAATGTCTGAGTCCAGTTTTTTGAAAAACTTTTTTGGGAGATATATAGGTATTGATTGAAATAGGTAAAGGATTTGTGGTAAGAAAATCATTTTTATAGCATTTATCCTACCTATTAAGGACATCGGAAGTGTTTTCCAAAATTTAATCAGATTATTTAATTTCTTAAGTAGGGGATTATAATTAGCTTTAAACATATCATGGTAATTTCTAGTAATCTCAATTCCTAAATATTTGAATTTTTCCATAGCTATTTTAAAAGGGAATTTCCTGAGATGTGTTGAGTCTTTTGGTTTAATCGACATAATTTCACTTTTGTTCCAATTTATTCTATATCCTGAAAAGGATCCAAAGTCCTCAATTAAGTTTAATATATTTGGTATACTAATTTGTGGTTTTGTGATGTACAGTAGTACATCATCAGCATATAGGGATAGTTTGTTGTTTGAATATTTTGTGTTATAACCGTGAATATTCGAGTGTGTTCTTATTTTTTCAGCAAGGGGTTCAATTACCAAAGCAAATAACAGCGGTGATAGTGAACATCCTTGTCTGTTGCCCCTAGATAATTCGAATTTTGAAGATAATATATTATTAGTTAGTATTCTAGCCGTAGGTTTGTTATATAGTAGTTTTATCCATGCAATAAAGTTTTCTCCCAATTGGAATTTTTGCAATACTTTGATCATATAGTCCCATTCTACTTGATCAAACGCTTTTTCTGCGTCCAGTGAGATGATAGCTAACTCTTGGTCATAAGATTTATGTGAATGCATTATGTTAAGCAAACGTCTCAAATTATTAAATGAGTGTCTCTTAGGTATAAATCCTGTTTGATCCTCATGTATTAGTCTACTAACATACTTGCTTAATCTATTGGCTAATGTTTTTGCTATTATTTTCTGATCCGTATTTAACAAAGCAATAGCTCTATATGATCCTGGTTCTTCTATATTTTTATCTTTTTTAAGTATTAATATGATCGTTGATTCCGCTAGTGTTTCAGGTAGGTTTTGCTCTTTATAAGCATATGTATACATTTTTTGTAATCGTGGAGTAACTATATCATAAAAAGATTTATAAAATTCATTACTGAATCCGTCTGGTCCTGGTGTTTTTCCATTTTTTAGTGTTTTTATTGTGTCTTCTATCTCCTTAGAAGTAATTTGTGCTCCCAGTTCCTCTTGTTCCCTGCGTTCTAATTGTGGTAGATTACAATTATCTAAAAATTCTGAGATTTTATTATTGTCTATTGACGTTTTAGATGTGTATAGATTCTGGTAAAATTGAGCAAATCTTTTATTAATATCCTTGGGTAGTGTTAATACTTCCCCTCTATCTGATTTAATCTTTAATATTGCATTCTCTTTTTCCCGTTTTTTAAGTTGTCGTGCTAGAAGTTTGTGGGGTTTGTCCCCGAATTCGAAGTGTTCTTGTTTTGTGATTTGAAATAATGTTATAACTTTCTCTGACAGTAATTTATTTAACTGAAATTTCAGTAGTAGTATTTTATTATGTTTATCCATAGTTGGGTCTTTAGCATTATCTATATCTAACTGTTTTATTTGATCTTCTAAGTGTCTTTGTTCATTCTTATTCTTTTTATTTTGATAAGCTTGAAATGAAATAATGACTCCTCTTATAAATGCTTTGAAGGATTCCCATAATAACGTGGGGGATATCTCTGGTGTATCATTTAACTCAAAAAATAGATCCATCTGTTTTTTTAGATAGATACTCCCTTGAGGGTCTTTTAAAATTTGTGAGTTAAACCTCCAGAACGGTTTATTCATAGACATTCCTTCTAGTTTTAGAACAAAAGTTAACGGAGAATGATCTGAGATCGCATTAATATGATATTTAGGATTCAGAGATTGCGAAATTAATTTTGTATCCACAAGAAAATAGTCTATCCGTGAATATGTTTTATGCACCATTGAATAAAACGAGTAATCCCTTCCCGTCGGGTTTGCAATCCTCCATACATCTGTTATATTTGTGTTTTCCATATATGTGTGTAAGAGTTCACTGGTTTTAGATTTCGTCTGACCTTTTTGTTTTTGCATCGATTTATCTAAATAAGGATCTAAAACACAATTAAAATCTCCTCCGATTATAACATTTTGATAATTAGATTCTGCAATTATATTCAGAATTTTATTAAAAAATTGAGGGTTATCAAAGTTGGGCGCATATATGTTTACCAGCGTAATTGGCATATTATTGATCTCCCCTGCTACTATAAGATATCTCCCTTCCTTATCTAAAATAGTGTTCTTTGATTTAAATGGAATTCCTTTACGAATAATAATTGCAGTACCTCTAGATTTGGAGGTAAATGAAGAGTGAAATGTTTGGCCTATCCAGTTCGCCCTCAGTCTTGTCTGATCTTGCTGTTTAAGATGTGTTTCCTGTAGAAACGCAATGTCCGTGTTGTATGATTTCAACTGAGCTAGTATCTTGCCCCTTTTAATAGGTTCATTAATCCCCCTTATATTCCAACTACATAATGTGATTCCTCCTATTTTCTTTTGATTGTCGTCATGCATTTTTACCAGTTTTAATGACCTTAATTATTGTGGTGCGTTCATACCTCCGGACTCTGGTTATTTTGGGAGTATTTCTATTGTAGACTTCCTTGGTAGTTCTCCTGCGCGATTGTCCTTGAAGAAAAAACACACAGATGTGACATATTGTGATTAAAAAAAAAATATATAAATCAAATAAATTTACGGTGTCTAAAATTTCAACACCGTAGTGAGTGGCCCACTCGTCTGTGGGGTACGACATCCATAACGCTTCCGGCGTAGTTGGTATAAAGTTAGCCCCGCTGTATTTATTACCCAAAATCTATGGGGTCATTACCGTTTCCAATTCAGTTCTATTTCACCCAGTTACAATTTATATATATGTCAAATGTATTCGATTCCATATCCTACTCACTCTTTATCTCTTAACTATTTTAAAATGAATTTAGTATTGTTAAAGTGAGCGGTTTACTGAGTGGATTAACCGGAGTCAGGTTCCTGGAATTGTGCCAGGTGCCTGATCTCCTCTCCTCTCCACGAGCTGCGAACATAGGTGATAACTGCTGTCTGCGTTATGACGCAGGCACCACAGTTTTATCAGTTTCAAATATTATTTCTATATTAGTATTGTTAATTATTAATTATGATTAATTCTCAGCATTTTGTAAAACTATATAAGCCGTATATATTTTTCATATCAACCTCGAGTGTATATTATCTCTTAACTATTTTAAATTGATTTTAATATTGTTAAAAATGAGCTGTTCGCTGGAAGGGTTAACGGGAGTCTGGCTCCTGGAGTTATGCCAGGTACCCGGTCTCCCCCTCCCTCCACTCTCGAGCTGCATAGCACTTGCTGTTATCTGCTAAACAGAGCAGACTGCACATTTTTTATCTATTTCAATTGCTATTTCTATATTAGTATTGTTAATTGTTAATTATTATTAGTTCTCAGTTTTTTCAGTTTTTTATAAACAATATAAGCCATGTGATGTTTTTCACTCTCAGCCCAGCAGTTCGTCCCGTGTTATCAGGTTTTCCTCGTTTGAGCACGTAGTGTCCTTGAATTACATAGCACAATGTTCCAGCGAAGATAATAATGTCTAGCCACGTCTCACTAAGAATCTGTTGCTTGAAGTCAAATAAAAAATAAAAAATCAGTGTTCAGTTAATTCACTTTCCTTGTGATACTCTTGTTGGAAGAATAAGCAAGTTCGTTTGTTCATGTCGTCTTGGTTTTCAATCTCCAGTTGATGCAGCCTTAGTCGCGATTTCTTGAGCGTATTTGAGAGATTCATCCGAATTAGTGAATGTTTTTGACACTCCCTCAAAGGTGATACGCATTCTAGCCGGATAAAACACTCCACACAAAACTCCCTTAACACCATAAAGAACTTCTCTGGTCTGTGAGAACTTTCTTCTCTTTTGCTCAATCTCATAAGGGTAGTCCCGTAGGAGTTTAATAGTATCACCTCTGTACATCATCTTCTCTCCGTGGTTGATTTTTTTCATCAGCGCTTCCATTGTTGAGATATCCCGAAGTTTAATTATGATCTGTCGTGGGTAGGCACGTTCTCCTTGAGATCTTGATTTAAATCTGGGGAGTCGATGTGCTACTTCAATTACAGGTACTTCTGGTAGCTTCAGTACGTGTTTAATTAGGTTGGCAGCGAACTCACAAACATTGTCCCCCTCAGCTCCCTCTTTTACACCACGTATTCTTATATTTTGGCGTCTTGAGCGAGCTTCTAGGTCAACACATTTATTCGAAACCTTTGTGACTTGGTTCTTGAGACTATCTATTTCTGACTTCATAGTCTGCATCTCTCCAGCCATCACTTCCACAACAGCTTCCAAATCATTCACTGCAGATGCATTTGCAGCCACAGTTTCGTGCACAGCCTCAAACATCTTTGTGGTCTCTTCTGCCACCTTTTCAATTTTTATCGATAGTCCTTTTTCCACACCTTCAATTCTTTTTTGGAGAGCCTCAATACCCTCAAGTATTTTATCATTACCGGCTATCAATTTACTGTTCCCAGCTTCCATATCATTTTTGATATCTCTTACCGAGTTTCTTAAGTCCTCCATTTCGGTTTTCTCTTTTGCAGATCGAGTAGCCATTCCAGAGACCTCTCCAGAGGTCAGTTCTGAAGTTTCTTGCTGTTCCAGAGTCTTCAGCAGATGTTTTGAGATTTTCCTCTGTGGGCTCTGACCTGGAGATGTACTTTTCATTTAAAATGACTTTCCCTCCGTTATATGTCAATAAATTATGTCAATAAATTATGTCAATAAAACCTCAAGATCCGACACACCTTCTAAAATTTTAGAATTGCTACGGAAAAATGTAAATATCTTGGAGTTTACGTAACTAGAAAATACCCTTCTTTATTTCAAGCAAATTTTCCACCATTAATTACCAAACTAAATGCCCTTATTCAATTTTGGAAAACGCTTCCGATCTCCCTCATCGGTAGAATAAATGCCATAAAGATGCTCTTCCTTCCACAAATACCTATTTCAATCAATACCGATTTTTCTCCCTAAAATAAAAAAATAAAAAAATTGATTCTGTGATCACAAACTTTATTTGGGATTATAAAACTCACAGAATCCATAAATGACATTTATGTAAACCCAAAGAAATTGGTGGACTGGCTCTCCCTAATTTTTTTTACTGTTACTGGGCAATGAATATTAAAAAGTTAATCTATTGGATGGACGATACTTGCCAACAGGTAAACTGGCTAATAATGGAGAGAGAAGATTGTTTGCCTTTTAATATAGGTGCAATTCTTCTCTCTCCAATAAATCTGAAGAAATCAGCATATGAGAAAAATCCAATAATCCATAGCACCGTACGAATCTGGAAACAAGTGAAGTCAACCCTTAAATTGACAAATTTATCTCTTCTCTCACCAATTGCCAACAATCCCTCGTTTAAGCCGTCTACTTTAGACAAGGCGTTCATACAATGGGAAAGCTTAGGAATTAAAAAACTGGGAGATCTTTATGAGATGGGGACTCTCCTCTCATTTCAAGAATTACAGTGGAAATATCATCTGAAAGGTAGCCAATACTTTAGATATCTTCAAATACGAGACTATCTGAAATCACATACTCAAGACTGTCAATATATGGTTCCAGACATACTAGACAAATGCATGAATAGAAACTCAGATTCAAATAAGTTAATATCATACCTTTCTAATACCCTTTTAAATATACAAACCCCATCGTCGGAAATAATTGGGCGAGCTTGGGAAGATGAACTGGGCCTAACAATTTTAAAAGATAGGTGGGAGGAAAGCCTTCTATACATACACAACTGTTCTCTTAACGTTAGGCACTCGTTAATACCAATTTAAAATACTGCATAGACTTTATTATTCAAAGTCTAAACTGAATAAGATCTTCCCAAATGTCTCCCCTATTTGTGATAAATGTCTCCTTCAGGAAGCAACCATAACTCACTCTTTTGCCTCTTGTATAAAGTTACATAACTTCTGGAGGGGAATTTTTGAATTTTTTTCTAAAATACTTCAAATAAAACTGGACCCCGACACAGAATTGATTACACTAGGTACATCAAAAGCCTGTTCTGAGCTAACATTATTTCAAAGACATTTCCTTAACTATGGCCTGATAACGGCAAAAAAACGAATACTTAAATTTTGGAAACACACATCAGTCCCTACTGTGAAGATGTGGATTACAAACATGTCCGAGACACTACATTTGGAAAATATTAGGCTTGTCTTGGCAGAAAAACCAGATCAATTTTTCAAGACATGGACACCCTTTACCGAATTCTTACAAGGATAGTATGGCGCAACACAAATTTGGATTTAAATCCAATTCTGGGTTGGGTGAGGTGGGTGGGGGGGATGAGGGGCAGGTATATCTCCACTTTTTTCTTTTTTTCTTTTTTCTATTTTCTTTCCTTCTTATATCTATATTCACTTTTTGGCTACACTACTTTGGTAGTCTAGGGGTCTTATCATTTCACTCTTCTTTTCTCACATTTTCAGATTAAAAGGTTAAAATTGAAGCTGTACAATAATTGTATAATTTTACATGCCAAATGTTTTATTCATGTACAATTGCTTCTAATAAAAATAAAAAATAAAATAAAATTATAAAATATATATATTCATGTCACATTGCTGGAAAATGAAATAATGTGATTTGACCTTTTAGCGGCGCTGATACCTTTTTTAGAGGCTGTTATAGGTGTCAGTACTGATGAATAACATCACAAAAAAGGACTGGTTGTACCTTACAGAGACTAAAAGTTGATGACTAACATGATTGATGTGTTTTTGGGAACTGACAGTACTATTTAGTTTACCAGTAATAAAAAAATAAATAGCATCAAAGAAATACATAAAGGACAAGTTTTGGCATATAGACTTTAGAGATACAGCGTGGAAACAGTCCTTTCGACCCACTGAGTCCATGCCGATCAGTGATCATTAGTACATGGGGGAAAATGGAGGAGGACTGACTAAACTTGGTGCCTTCCACCACAGTGATGAATGCTGTGGTGGATGTTTGTGCTAAATTTTTATTGTGTTTTGTGTGTTCTTTTTTTATTGTACCGCTGCAGGCAAATTCATTTCACTGCACTTTATGTGCAAGTGACGAATAAAACTTGACATGACTTCACTTGATTAGCGGGTGGGAGATTGCAACCCTCACGTGGTCCGCCCTGTTTCAACGAAAGCAATCAACAAGGCATCCACGATCAAATAAGTTGTCCTACAACTTTAGGCTGTGCACGCCATACGCAAGAAGAAGAAGTACATTAGCACTATCCTACACACTAGCGACGCTTTACAATTTTACCAAAACTAATTAACCTACAATCCTGTATGTCTTTCGAATGTGGGAGGAAACCGGAGCACCCGGAGAAAACCCATGAGGGCACAAGGAGAAGATACAAACTCCGAACAGACAGCACCCACATTCATGATCGAACTCAGGTCTCTGACGCTGTAAGGCAGCAACTCTACCGCTGCGCCACTGTGCTGTCCCTTTATTGATTTTGCCCTAATTCCGACTTTGCTCAAGCCCCCTCTCTCAAAACTCCCTCATTAACGTATCAACCAGTAAACTTTATCAACAACACTCTGCCTCACCATATCAGAGACATTTCTTTTGTCCTATCCATTCCTCCTCAATCTGCCCTACACCTTAAAATAAACGTTTTATCTCTTTGCGAAAAGAAACTAGCAAAAAGGACTGTCTGCTAAAGGTATATCTGATCTGGCCCTTGATAATCATGTGCTTAGTAAG
>JAXLNO010005758.1:0-25171 GCA_038087875.1 Malacoraja senta | reverse complement strand
AGATAGGTTCTGTTTCACTTGCCCATTTTCACTGTGTCTGTAAATTTGGTCTTTGTTTAGTTTCGAGATACTTCGGCCCACTGAGTCCAGGCGGACCATTGATCTCCCCGCACACTAGCACTATCCGACACACACTAGGGACAATTTACAATTATACCAAGCCAATTAACCTACAAACGTGTACGTCTTTAGATTGTGTGCAGAGGAAACCGGATATACTGGAGAAAACCCACGCAGGTCACAGGGAGAACGGGCAAACACCATACAGACAGCATCCGTAGTCTGGATCGAACCCGGGTCTCTGCCGCTGTGAGGCAGCAACTCTACTGCTGCGCCACCGTGCCTTCCTCAAGACACAGAACATAAACCTCCGGGGGGCACAGTGGCACAGCTGGCAGAGTTGCTTCCTCACAGCACCAGAGGCCCTGGTTCGATCCTTACCTCGGGTACTGTCTGTGTGGAGATTGCACGTCCTCCCTGTTACCGTGTGGGTTTCTTGCGGGTGCTCCGTTTCCTCCCACATCCCAAAGATGTGCGGGTTTGTAGGTTAATTGGCTCTCTGTAAATTGCCCCAAGTGTGTTCGGAGTGGATGCAAAAGTGGGATAACATGGAACTAGTGTGAACGGGTGATTGATTGTGGGCGACGACATGGTGGGTCAAAGGGCTCATTTCCATGCTGTATCTTTCGATCAATCAATTAATCAAACCTCTCAATAATTGCTCAATTGGCAAAAAAAATTTTAATATGAAAGATCAGTGATTTTCCAACATATTATAATTGATTAGTGGCGGCACAGTGGTAGAGTTGCTACCTTAAAGCACCTGAGACCCGGGTTCGATCCTGACCACAAATGCTGTCTGTACAGAGTTTGCTTTGGTTTCCTCCCACACTCCAAAGACGTACAGCTTTATAGGTTAATGGGCTGCTGTAAATTGTCCTTAAGAGTGTAGGATGGAACTAGCGTATGGGTAGTCATTGGTCAGCGCAGACTCGGTGGGCCGAGGGGCCTATTTCCACGCAGTATCACTAAACTAACCAAAGACTTTCCTTCACTTTTTGTTCTGCATGTATTGCTATTCTGTGTAAAGTTTAAAGAGTTGACACTTTTGCAGTTCCCTTACACATTTCATTTTCAGTTGGTACTTTCTGCAACTGAAACGTACAGCAAGATGTTCAGAGTAACAAATGACTTGTGATGAAAGTGTAAAGCCATGAACGGTTTCATGTAATGTTCTAAGCCGGGAGAGTGAAGCTTAGATACTTCATTAACATCAGTCCATTAGCGCTCCTGTGTAGCTGGTAGCTATTTAAAATTGATTGATTGCTGTCTGTCGCTTAAAAGAAAAATTTCTCGCCTCCTTCTTTCTTCTATTGAGGATGAAATCGCCGTCGGTTTACAGCTTGTCACAGGAGGGATTACAATGGCAGCACCTGGGAGTGATGAAGTGTTTCATGTCAAGAAGGTCAATGTGACAAAGATGTCATTTGTAACAGTGCGATAGTCTTGATCTTACACATATATCATAGTGTAATGCCCTCTCATTGGAACACCTGCCTTGGAAATTCATACTGAAGCACAACATGGCAAGGACACAGATCCCCTGGCAAAGGTGCCACCATTACTCCTGCATTCCACCTGTGGCCTAGAAGCTAAACGGTACTTATTTGATTGAAAGATGCAGCAGAGATACCTTCAGCCCACCGAGTCACTGACCTTTAAACTCCAGCTCCCACACCCCAGACGTACAGGTTTGTACGTTAATTGCTTGGTCAAAGTAGTAAATTGTCCCTGGTGTGTAGGATAGGGCTAGTGTACAAGATGATGGCTGGTCGGCGTGGACCTGGAGGGCTGAAGGGCCTGTTTCCGCACTGTACATCTAAACTAAATTAAACTAAACCAGAGACTTAGCTTTTATGCAGAGAATGGAGCGATATGGATTATATGCAGATATGTGTTGGATTTGGCCTTGTGTTCAGCACGGACATTCTGGGCTGAAGGCTTGTTCCTTCGCTGTACTGTTCTATGGTCAATGGGTCTGCTGAACTGATGCCTCCCTGTACAACAGGCAGGTATTCGCACAGTTGACGTTCACCTTAAATTGAACCAGAAGCTGAGCTCGTGGCATCCACTTGGCCTGTCAGCCGCACCTTAGTTTACTTTAAAGATACAGCGCAGAAACAGGCTCTTGGGCTGACCAAGTCTGCGCCGACCAGCGATCACCCCGTACACTAGAACTATCCTACACACTAAGGATAATTTTATAACCTTTAATGAAGCCAATTAAACCACAAACCTGTACTTCTTTGGAGTGTGGGAGGAAACTGGAGCACTCAGAGCACACCCACGCGGTCACAGGGAGAACGTGCAAACTCCGTACAGACAGCCCCCCCGGTCATGATCGAACCTGCGCCTCTGCCGCTACAAGGCAGCAACTCTACCGCTGCACCACCGTTGAACGCTGCTCTGACCTGTCGCAAAAGTGGTTTTGAAATTCTTTAGCAAATCTGTTTTATTAACAACAAAAAATACTCCCCAGATTCCACAGTGGCTTCCAACAGCTGCCAAGTAATTGCCTTGTCGCCTAGGTCGGCATTTAATTGTCCTGGAATGAATGACGTTTGCAGGATATAATAAAGAAAGATTAAATAAAATTAAAGAAAGCTTTATCTCCAGCACAGATACAATAGCTTTTCATTTGGAGCCTTATTGGAGCTTTAGTACCAAGCAAGTAAGAAAACAGTGAAAGCATTGAAACATGAAAACTATGATCATTAAATGTTAGTGAAGCATTTTAACTTTGTGTCTATCCCTTGGTTCTATCCATCTGTCCATTCTAAATGTGTAAGAAGGAACCGCAGATGCTGGTTTAAACCGAAGATAGACACAAAAAGTTGGAGTAACTCAGCGGGACAGGCAGCATCTCTGGAGAGAAGGAATGGGTGACGTTTTGGGTCGAGTCCCTTCTTCAGTCTCGACCCGAAACGTCACCCATTCCTTCTCTCCAGAGATGCTGCCTGTCCCGCTGAGTTACTCCAGCTTTTTGTGTCTATGTTCATTCTAAATGTTTGCTTTGAAATACTAACAACTGACAATGAGCACTATGAAGTTATGTAATCGAACCGGTCAGATGGTTGTTCTGAGTATTCCTAACTCACAGAGAGTGGTGAGTCTGTGAAATTCTCTGCCTCAGAGGGCGGTGGAGGCCGGTTCTCTGGATGCTTTCAAGAGAGAGCTAGATAGGGCTCTTAAAAATAGCGGAGTCAGGGGATATGGGGAGAAGGCAAGAACGGGGTACTGATTGGGGATGATCAGCCATGATCATATTGAATGGCGGTGCTGGCTCAAAGGGCCGAATGGCCTACTCCTGCACCTGTTGTCTATTGTCTATTGTCTATCCCAAAGATAGAGACTTGCAGAGGCTCTATGCACAAATTGGTTTAGGGTTGGTCTGGTGGTGTGCGCTTTCCAGCTTGCATAACATCTGACCAACAGTGGCAGGGAGAAGAGAGAATGACCAGGATGGGAAAGCTTTCTTTGATTATGTTGGCTACTTTTCCGAGGTAGCGTGAACACTAGAACACTAGAATGTGCAATACTCGCCAACCCTCTGCAATTTAGAGATACAGCATGGAAACAAGCCCTTCGGCCCACCAAGCCATCCAGTGTTCACCCCGTACACCAGCACTATCCTACACACTAGGGACAATTTACAATTTTTTTAACCAAAGCCAATTTATCTTCAAACCCGCATGAGTGTGGGAGGAAACTAGAGCACCTGGGGGAAACCCTTGCAATCGCAGGGAGAACGTGCAAACTCCATACAGACAGTTAGGATCAAATCTGTGTCTCTGGCATTGTTGGGCAGCAACTCTACTGCTGCGCCACTGTGCCGCCCTTTATTTTTTACAGTCTTGGCCTGAGCTGTTTTGTCATCAGACAAAATAAAATTCATCTCATGTGTCGATATTAAGACTTGTGACCAATAGTTGGTTTGTGGTTTTAAGAAGAAACTTAAAAGAGGAGAGAGACATGGAGAGCTGAATGAAGGATTAGAAGGGTGAACTCCAGATCTTGGGGCATGGGATCACAGAATGCATTGAATTCAGGGTGGAAGTCGTGTCCTGAGGTGGAAGTCGTGTACATCGCTGGTCTCAGGGCCAATGGCGGTAATGGCCACGGTGAAGAAGGACCTGGCATGCCACTGCCTGCAGGGGAAGCTCAGAGGCTGCCGTGCTCGGCACCGCAGACCAGAGAGCCCAGGAAGAGGGAGCTGCTGGTGACAACGGACGCGAGGAGTGGGCCGGTAGAAGAGTGACAGGGATATTGCCTCCAGCGCCTTCAAGGTCGCCTGCAGGAGGCGTCCCCAAGAGGATCGAGCGAGGAGAGGGACATCAGTTTTCACACTTCTGCACCTCTTGCCTGATGGAAGAGGGAGTGACCAGGATGAGACTGGTCCTTGATTATGCTGGTGGCCTTGCTGAGGCAGCGTGAAGTGTGGATGGAGTCAATGGAAGGGAGATTCGTTTGCGTGATGGTCCGGGTTACGCCCACAATTCTCTGCAGTTTCTTGCTGTCTTGAATGTTCCCAAGCCAGGCTGTGATGCATCCCGATAAAATGCTTTCTGTAGAAGCTGGTGAGAGTTGTTGCGGACATGCCGAACTTCCTAAGCCTTCTAAGGAAGTAGAGACATTGGTGTGCTTTCTTGGCCTTTGCTTCAATATTGGTGGACCAGGACAAGTTTCTGGTTTCGAGTGACCCTAAACGTAAACCTACTGAAGCTGTTTCTCACCACCTCCTCAAGATAGCTCGTTGCCCTGATGCAATTCAGTTCCTTAATTCTTAAAATCTCACGATCCAGGTCCATTCTCACAAACTCGAAAGTTAATTTTGCATTTAAAGGGATTTGCAAGCGGCATCCACAGAACATATTTATTTTCAGAATACTAGAATATCAAAACAGGGATGTAATGCTGAGGCTTTATTAGGCACTGGTCAGTTCGCATTTGGAGTATTTGTGAGCAGTTCTGGGCCCTAGATCCAAGGAAGGATATGCTGATGATGGAGAGGGTGCAGAGGAGGTTTACGAGAATGATCCCAGGAATGACTGGGTTAACATATGATGAGCGTTTGTCAGCACTGGGCCTGTAGTCGCTGGAGTTTAGAAGAATGAGGGGGGACCTCATTGCAATTCACAGAACAGTGAAAGGCCTGGATAGAGTGAATGTGGAGAGAATGAGAGTCCAGGACCAGAGGCCATAGTCTCATAGTCCTCATAAAGGACGTACCTCCAGAAAGGAGACAAGGAGGAATTTCTAGTCAGAGGGTGGTGAATCTGTGGAATTAATTGCCATGGATGGCGGTGGAGGCCAAGTCAATGGATATTTTTAAGGCGGAGTTTGACAGATTCTTGATTAGTACGGGTGTCAGGGGTTAAGGGGAGAAGGCAGGAGATCGGTGTTAGGAGAGAAAGATAGATCAGCCATAATTGAATGCAAATGATGGACCGAATGGCCTAATTCTGCTCCTATCACTTATAAACTTATGAACATGTTCTTCAGTGTGAAAAGGGAGTTTTGAGACCAACTTGTCGATGCATGGATGAATGTGAGAGTGGGTGGTAATGTTGCATCGCACGAAATAGGAGCCGAGAACCCGATACTGAAGATGGAAGGTAATAGACACTGGAAAAGGACCATAAATGTCAGTCTGAACACTGACTGTTGTTTGGGCGTCTCATCTGTGAGACCATCTAGGAATTCCGCCGTCTTCGGTGACCTGCTTCAAATAAAATTACTGTCATCGCGAGAAACAGGGCTTTTCATTCGGAACCTCTCCAGTATTTCATCCCATGCCGTGTCTCCAGTTGAAAGTATATATCTTTCCCCAGCCTCGCTTGATCTAGTCCTCCCACCTGGTTCATTCATCAACTCTCAGAGACACAAGCCCATCCCCGAGACAGACTGAATGTCCCGCACTGACATATTATCTGTCCACATGGGCGGCAGCTGACAGATTCCCTCACATTTATTAACCAGCGGAGCCAAATACCATTCCGCTACCCGCTGGGAATTCAACTCCTTGACCAGGGGCTCCTGACTTTGGTGTCAAAATTCCAGTCGTAAAAACACAAGGTGGAAGATGCTTCAGTCACTTTAGATTGTTCATTAGCTCATAAGACATAGGCGCAGAATTAGGCCCATCAAGCCTATTCCGCTATTCAATCATGGCTGATCTATCTTTCCCTCTCAAGTCAAGTCAAGTCAAGTGAGTTTATTGTCATGTGTCCCTGGTAGGACAATGAAATTCTTGCTTTGCTTGAGCACAGCAGAACATAGTAGGCATTTACTACAAGGCATTCTATAAATATATACACAATGGTCAATATACTGATAAAGTGCAAATAACAGTATTGGCTAGTAAAGTTCAGTGTTATGTCCGAGCCAGGTTTAATAGCCTGATGGCTGTGGGGAAGTAGCTGTTCCTGAACCTGGTCGTTGCAGTCTTCAGGCTCCTGTACCTTCTACCTGAAGGTAGTAGGGAGATGAGTGTGTGGCCAGGATGGTGTGGGTCCTTGATGATGCTGCCAGCCTTTTTGAGGCAGCGACTGTGGTAGATCCCCTCGATGGAAGGGAGGTCAGAGCCGATGATGGACTGGGCAGTGTTTACTACTTTTTGTAGTCTTTTCCTCTCCAGGGCACTCAAGTTGCCGAACCAAGCCACGATGCAACCGGTAAGCATGCTTTCTCTCTCAACACCATTCTCCTGCCTTCTCCCCTTAACCTTTACTATCTGAATCTACAGCCAGAGACCCTAGCCTCAGAATAAAGGGACATACCTTTAGAAAGGAGATGCGGAGGAATTTCTTTAGTAAGAGGGTGGTGAGTTGTGAGTCTGTGGAATTCTCTGCGTCAGAGGGCGGTGGAGGCAGGTTCTCAGGATTCAAGAGAGAGCTAGATAGGGCTCTTAAAGATAGCGGAGTCAGGGGATATGGGGAGAAGGCAGGAACGGGGTACTGATTGGGGATGATCAGCCATGATCACATTGAATGGCGGTGCTTGCTCGAAGGGCCGAATGGACTACTCCTGCACCTATTGTCTATTGTCTATTGTGGTGAATATGGAATTCATGTTATAGGGCATTTGGCCCATCTATCTTTCTCTCGCAACCCCATTCTGCTGCCTTCTCCCCATAACCCCTGACACCCGTACTAATCAAGCATCTGTCAATCTCCGCTTTAAAAAATACCCAATGACGGCCTCCATAGCTGTCTGTGGCAATGAATTCCACAGATTCACCAACCACCCTCTGGCTAAAGAAATTCCTCCCCATCTCCTTTCTAAACATACGTGCTTTTATTCTGAAGCTGTGCCCTCTGGTCAAAGTCAAAGTCAATTTTATTCCTAGGCTCTCCAACTAGTGGAAACATCCTCTCCACATCCACTATCCAGGCCTTTCACTATTTGGTAAGTTTCAATGAGGTACCCACTATTCCTTCTTGACTCCAGTGAGTGAGTGAAGACCCTGTGCCTTCAAGCACCCATCATGTGTTAACCCTCTCATTGCCACAGACGGCAGTGGAGGCCAAGTCATTAAGTATCTTTAACGCACAGGTTGACAGATTCTTGATTCAGAGGTGACGGGAGAAGGCGGACATATGGGGTTGAGGAGGAAAGGTAGATCAGCCATGATTGAATGGCGTAGACTCGATGGGCCGAATGGCCTAATTCTGCTTCTGTAATGTATGAACGTATTCAGGTGTGGCATCATCCTTTCAAATCCTACATTCGTATGCACTTATATAAACATATTTGGAACTAAAATGAGAATGAAATGGTATGAATTTGAGCTTAACACACATTGAAACTAATTTAAGACTGATTGTATGAAATCTGTTTCTAATCATCAGTGGAGTCTGCACAACGACTAACTGGATCCTGGCGTACTCTTGCCTGCTGCATCGAGTTCTTGACAAATTAATTCATTGGGCTCAGCTCCCCCTGCATTGATTTAAAAGCCGCGCGGGCCACGAGAAACCGTGTTCGATTCCCCAGGCCCCGCTAAATGATCCAATCTGATCCGAGGCCACAGCTGGGCTCCAACACTTGGGTTCAGCATGCCGCGACTCGGGAGTCGAACACAAACAGCCAGCGGACGCCGCTGCTGATCCTCATCCAAAGACGCTGCTCCCTTATGGTAGGAGTCAGCGTTTGTCTGCCTTGCCCAATGCCAGCAATCACTGCCAAGCCTCATAATATTCCAGCCCAGAAAAATCCCTTCAAGGGGACAGATTAGAGAAAGGAATGGAGGTGTTTAATGGTGTTGCCTTGGCAGCTGGTTCTCAGCATTTGCGATGGACTTAGACCTTCTGCAAAATCATCTTCTGACACAGCCGGCAGCTGGTGGCACTGCATGCAGCCCGTGTTGAAACAAGCTTCTGAGCGAGCACATGAATAAATAACGTGGGGTTTTGATCTATAGACAGACACTGAAACCTTAGCCTGCGATCATTATCTTCTGGCCGGCTTAAAAGCCTGCAGGCCAGCGAATGGAAAGCAGTAGGCAGCCGAGAGAATGCCCTCTAATTACTCTACTGGGAAAACAATTAGCGAGTGCGGCAGAGGACAGAGTGTGGAAAGTTGCACGGGAGACCAGAGAAAGCACACTGGCGGGTCGTATCGCAGCTCTGGTTTGGGAATAGCTCTGCCCCAAGGCCACTAGACATTGCACTGAGTTGTAGATCTATTCCAGTCCGTCGCACAGAACAGACCAAACTTTGGAAACTTTGTCAGCGCCAGAAACGTGGCGACTCTTTGTACGTATGCTGGAGTCTGCGGTACGATTTTACCAGGCTGTATGCAAAGACAAAGAACTTCACTGTAACTAGGTACATGTGACATTAAAGTATCATTGAATCATTGAATTGAATCATTGAATTCCCACCATTGACTCCATCTACACTTCACGCCTCCTCGGGTAAGCAGCGACATAATCACAGACAAGTCCCACCCCGGTCAATTCTTCTTCTCCCCGCTACCGTCTGGCAGAAGGTACAGAAGCTTGAAAGCTCGCACCACCAGACTCATGAACAGCTTCTTCCCCTCCATTATCAGGCTTCTGAATGGTCTTTCCATGAGCTAGAGTGCTGCCCGATTCACCTCAATCCCATTGCGGACATTGGGCTTTGTCTCTGGAACTGATGGCCAAGGCGCCTCTACTCGGTGGGAAGGAATGTAAATACTGACCATAAATACAGGACCCTTCTTCAGACACACATGATCTTGGCACACGTGCCAATCATCTGCTTGAACCTAAACCAAAACCATTCCCTCCACAGATGCTGCCTGTCCCACTGAGTTCCTCCAGCACTTTGTATTTTGCTCCAGGGCTGGCACCGTGGCACAGCAGTAGATCCACTGCCTTACAGCGAGAGAAAGCCGGGTTCGATCCTGACTGTAGGTGCTGCCTGTACGGAGTTTGTACTTTTTTTCGTGACCGCCTGGGTTTTCTCCGGGTGCTCCGGATTCCACCCACACTCCAAGGACCTGCAGGTTTGCAGGTTATTGGCTTCTGTAAATTGGCCCAAGTGTGTAGGATAGAACTGGCCCACGAGTGATCACGGTTCGGCACGGACTTGGTGGGCTGAAGGGCCTGTTTCTATGCTGTATCTCTAAACTAAACTAAACTAAATCTGCAATTCATTGTGTCTCTGAACTTCAGTACTGTACTTCATTAGCCAAGATCTGTACTTCAGTGTCCCAGATCTGAGAAAAACGACCTCTAATGGGGACTGAATGGGGTCTGAAGAAGGGTCTCGACCCGAAACGTCACCTATTGCTTTTCTCCAGAGATGCTGCCCGACCCGCTGAGTTACTCCAGCATTTTGTGTCTATCTTCAATGGGAACTAGTTTGCACAAAGATTCGAGGGAAATACTTTAGAGATGGCTGTTAAAATCCACCGCTGCCATCACTCATTCCCACACCATTTGAAACCCCAGGGTTGGTGCTCCTTGTTGAGTTTTGAAGCTGATTGAGATCTGAGAATGTTTGTCAGAACACATTGACAGCGAAAGCTGATAGCAAGGTTAGACATCAGAAATAAACACCTCATCACACAAGATCGCCTGCTGTGGCGTTCACGTTATTAAGAATCAGTATTCAGGAAGAATGCCTAAATTTATCACTGAAGAATCTTTTCAAGTTTTTTTTTGTGTTGCATCTCAAACGTGTTTCTGCGGGAACGGCCCCTTTTATATTTGAAGTGAGGTTTCTATGGCAACGGGATCAACTTTTAAAAAGCAGGCAGAGGTTTGAATGTCATAATCAATGGTTATTTCACTGCACTGTTGTGTGGGGAAGGTCTTTATGTACCCGTATTCTGGTTGCTGCTGAGATTTAGTTACGTTTTAGTTTAGAGATGCAGCGCGGAAACAGGCTCTTCGGCCCACATAGTCCGTGCCGACCAGTGATCCCATACACCACTGGGGACAGTTCACAATTTTTCCCGAAGCCACTTAACCTACAAACCTGCACGTCTTTGGAGTGTGGGAGGAAATCGGAGCACCCGGGGAAAACCCACATGGTCACGTGGAGAACGTACAAACTCCGTGCAGTCAGCTCCCGTAGTCAGGATTGAACCCGGGTCTCTGGTGCTGCAGCAACTCTGCCGCTGCGCCACTGTGCCGCCCCTTGTAATTAGTTTTAGATATTAAGAGTTCCTCAGCTTGTCAATCCACTGCCTTTCAAGTTAGGGGTGCAGAGGAAATTTAGCAAGATGTAGCCTCCATTACATCGGCGAGACCAAGTGTAGACTCGGTGGCCATTTCGCCAAACACCTGCGTTCGATCTGCTAAGGCATGCTGGATTGCTGGTTGCCAACCATGTTAACTCCCCTTCACATTCCCACGCTGACCTTTCCCTCCTGGCCCTCCACCACTGAGGATACACACAAACAGGAGGAACAGCACCTCATACTCCGCTTGGCTAGCTTGCAGCCCAGCGGTATGAACATTGAATTCTTCAATTTTAGATACTAACAAAAAACAAACCCCATCTTTGCCCCATTTTTCCACCCTGTCTTCTCTGTGCCCCTATTAGGGTGACACCCATTTCTCCCCCGCACCCCTACTATTCTCTATTCCAGCCTCTGGATTCACACTCTATGCCACTTCTAACATTATACTTTTTGTCTTTTCATCCCTGGCCTTTGTCCAGCCAACTGCCAGTCTAAACCCCCTTCACCTGTATCCACCCATCACTCGCCATCACCCCCACCTCTCTTCCAATTCCACTCCCCACCCCACTACAATTAGTATGAAGAAAGGTCCTGACACGAAGCATCACCTGTCCATGTTCTCCAGAAATTCTACCTGACCTGCTGAGTTACTCCAGCACTTTGTATCTATTTTTCACCAGGATATTACCGAGGATGGAGTTTTTCAGAAACAAAGTGACCCATAGATTGGGTTTGTTTTACTTGATGTAGAAAAAACCTGTGGAACAGCCCAATACAATTAAAAAAAAAGCTGTGTTCTCAGTGGACCGCAAACTAAACCATCATTGCCTGTACATTTCCCTCCACCGATGCTGCCTGACCCACTGAGTTCTTCCAGCACTTTGTGTTTTGCTCCAGATTCCAGCATCTGCAGTTCCTTGCATCTGAGCAGTAAATCTGTCCGTCTGAAGAAGAGTCTCGACCCGAAACGCCACTGAGTTCTTTTCTCCAGAGAAGCTGCCTGACCTGCTGAGTTGCTCCAGCATTTTGTGTCCATCTTTGGTGTAAACTGTGATTTACTGTTCCTACCTGCACAGTAAATCTCTCCTGTTTTTCTTCCAGGCGGTTTAGTTTAGAGATACAGCGCGGAAACAGTTCCACTGAGTCCACGCCGACCAGCGATCCGTGCATACCAGCAGTATCCTTCACACTAGGGACAGTTTACAATGTTATCAAAGCCAATTAAACTACAAACCTGTCCGTCTTTGGAATGTGGGCGGAAACGGGAGCACCCAGAGAAAACCCACAAGGTCATGTGGAGAATGTACAACCTCACTAGTCAGGATTGAACCTGGCGCTGTGAGGCAGCAACCTTTGTTCCAACTACGAGACGTAGGTTTAATCTTATTCGACACCTACGGCAGCACCGCTTTGCAACATCACTAGGGTTTGTTTGCTCAACTCTGAGCAGCTGCATTTGATCTGAGATCTCACAGCATTCTGACTGGGAAGCGAGCCTGTAACCAACTGAAGAGTAACACAGCAATGTTTTCCAAAGTTCATTCTTTTAGGAACTGTCAGTGATAGCACTCTAATCTAGGCTGGCACTTCAGTTCAGTACTGAAGGTGACATTGTCTCAAGTGGAGATAAAAGATTTCTTGGCACCTTTTAAAAAAGATAGAGGAGTTATCTTCATTGTCTTGGCTGTTATCTCTGAACCAACATCATTAAAATGGAAGATAGACACAAAGTGCTGGAGTAACTCAGTGGGTCAGGCAGCATCTCTGACGAAAAAGGATAGGTGATGTTTTGGATCGGGACCAATCTTCAGACGGATTGTGGTGAGGGGGGATGGGACAAAGCCTGTGAGTGATATGGAGACACAAGGAACTGCAGATGCTGGAGTATCTCAGTGGGCCAGGCAGCTTCTCTGGAGAAAATGGATGGGTGACGTTTTTAATTTACAATTTACAGAACCCAATTAACCTACAAACCTATACATCTTTGGGATGTGGGAGGAAACCAGTGCACCCGGAGAAAACCCACAAGGTCACAGGGAGAATGTACAAACTCCATACAGACAGTACCCGTAGTCAGGATTGAACCTGGGTCTCTGGCGCTGTAAGACAGCAATTCTACCGCTGCGCCACCGTGCCTATCTGAGGCAGTTTGTCAGGAACGTTCCCGGAGGAAGAATTGAAGGAATGCAGCGATCGATGGACCTCAAACCTAAACAAGGCAACACATGGTTCTAATAGTTCACCTCAGGATTCCTGCCCTTTGGCCTCTGAACCCCTCCCGGATCAGAGCCGTGCGTTTATACTACTTGATCTTGGTGCCAAACAGTTGTTTGAAAATAACAAACCTCTCTTCAAGCGGCAGTTCAGCCTTTATCCGACCTCGGAATATGTTCACAATGACTCTTTTGTTTCCCTTTTTATCCCGTTCCCTCAGACTTGGTGCCACGCCGCACAAGGTTAATTAACCAACACAGAAAAGGTGTGTTTAAGTAGGATTTTGTTTGCCGACACAAGCAGCTGATATTGTGCTGTCAACGTATTGAAGTTCTGTTGCAGGGTAAACAGTGTAGCAAAAGAATTGCCTGGCACTGGAGGAGCTGTAATCCTCTCAACTCTGCCTCTCAAGTTACTGTTTACAGTCGCTCTCTGCCTATGGAATCAGTAACATAATACAGTTAAACAAGAGTAGGCCAGTTGATTTTGGCTGGCCACATCACGTCAAGTGGAGCTCAAATGTTATTAGAGTCACACAGCGCGGAAACTGGCCCTTCTGCCCATCTTGCCCACACTGCCCAACATGTCCCATCTACATCAGTCCTACCTGCCTACGTTTGGCTCATATCCCTCTAAACCTATCTTATCCATGCATCTGTCTAAATGTTTCTTAAATGTTGTGATAATACCTGCCTCAACTACCTCCTCCGGCAGCTTGTTCCATACAACCACCGCCCCAGTTCCGTTTTAAATCTTTCCCCCTCACCTTAAACCTATGTCCCCTGGTATGCTAATCCCTTACTCTGGGAAAGAGACTCTGTTTACCTGATTTACTCCTTTCTTTTCACAAACTTCAGAGCAGTTTTTGGAACTCAGTATGTCAGGCGATGTTTACGGAGGGAAATGAACAGTCTATGGTTTGGGTCAAGACCCTTCCTCTAGCACTCGCTCTAGATGAGGAGACCCGACCCGAAACATCGACCATCCATTTCCCTCCACAGACGCTGCCTGACCTGCTGAGTTATTCCAACTGTTCTCCTTTTTCTTCTGCTGATTCCAGCATCAGCAGATTCTTGTGCCAAAACTTGTGTGCATCTGCTCTGAAACTCCTCCAAGGCCAGTTCCACCTCAAGGGAACCTGTCCAAACAAAACTAAAGAAGGCACATTAGTTTAATGGTATCTGCAATGTCTTTACAACTGCACTGAGACACGGCATTATAGACATGTACAACAAGATAAACATTTGTTGGGCAGCAAGCTTAAATATGTATATATTGACACTTCAATCCAACAGACAAGTTATTCCAGTGATCCTTCGAGTCACACAGCAAGGCAACAGACCTTCTGATGTAGCTGTAGCTTGCATATAGCATTCTCAAAGCATGACTAGTCCACCCTTTAGTAATAGTTCAGGAATCTTTTTGCTTCACTTCATCCCACTTTAAAAATGCCAGGAAATTGTCATCAAGTGTTTAATTGTCATAGGTACCAACAGCAGAACAATTAAATTCTCACTTGCAGCAGCATAAATGAGCCACCAAAAGCTTCTGTTTAGACTTCACTTTAGGCTTTAGAGATACACCCCGTGGAAACAGGCCCTTCGGCCCACCGAGTCCGTGCTGCCAAGTGATCCCCATAGACTATCACTAACCCACACACTTGGGACGATTTATAATTTACAGGAGCCAACTAACCTACAAATGCTGATGATGGTTTAAACCAAAGATAGACACAAAATACTGGAGTAACTCAGCGAGACAGACAGCATTTCTGGAGAGAAGGAATGGCTGACGTTTTGGATCGAGACCCTTCTTCAGGAAACCGGAGCACCCGGGGAAAACCATGCAGTCAGGGGTGAACGTATAAACTCTGTACAGTGAGCAGCTGAGGTCAGGATTGAACCCAGGTCTCTGGCACTGTCAGGCAGCAACTCTACCGCTGTACCACTGTGCCGCTCGAAATCAATACTACTTTTTCTGCCCGGCCACTCATTCACACTGTATCTATTGATCTTCATTATTTTGAGTACATTTTCTGTGTCTTATTCCACACAGAGAGAAAACACTTGTTTATATTTCTCTGCCTTTTCCTTATTTCACAGTGTAAATCCTCCTGTCGCATGAGACCCACATTAACTTTTTATTAATCTTTTCCTTTCTAGAAGCGTAAATGAGCTTTTAAATTATATTTGTATATTTCTCGCTAGATTAATTACATTCTTCTTTCCTTTTCCTTATCAATTTCTTGGCCCTCCTTTGCTGAATTCTAAAGTTTTCCCATATCTCAGGATTACTGGTCTATGTGGTAATGTCATAAACCGTTTCCTTTGATCTAATTGTATCTAAAACTTATCTCATTAGTCTTGCTTTTGCTATGGGGCTTCAGTGCCTTACAGAGATACTTACATTGTAAACCATATATTTTCCCATTATCTCACCGTTGGTGAGGCCGCATTTAGAGTACTGCGTTCAGTTCAGGACACCATGATATCGGAAAGATGTTGTCAAGCTTGAAAGGGTTCAGAGGAGATTTACCAGGATGTTGCCAGGACTCGAGGGCCTGAGCTGTAGGGAGAGGTTGAGCAGGCTAGGACGTTATTCCTTGGGGCGCAGGAGGATGAGGGGTGATCTTATAGAAGTGTACAAAATCATGTGAGGAATAGATCAGGTAAATGCACAGAGTCTTTTTGTCCAGAGTAGGGGAATTGAGAACCAGGGGACATAGGTTTTAAGGGTAGTAGGGAAAGATTTAATGGGAACCTGAGGGGTAACTAAGGGTGGCGGGCCTATGCAACAAGCTACCAGAGGAGATAGTTGAGGTACTATAGCAACGTTTAAGAAACAATTGGACAGTTACATGGATAGGACAGGTTTAGAGGGATGTGAGCCAAATGCAGGCTGGTGGGACTAGTGTAGATGGGGCATGCTAGTCGTTGTGGGCAAGTTGGGCCGAAGGGACTGTTTCCATGATGAATGAATCTCCATATGAATCAATCTCTCCTCCACCCCAAGCAACCTTGCTCCTATCCCCTCCTCCGAACTTTCATCTCCCATCCCCCAATACTTCCATTCCCTCCATATCCATGTGCTTATCTAAAAGCCTCTTAAATGCCACTATCATATCTGCCTCCACCACCACCCCTGGCAGTGCATTCAAGGCACCCACAACTCATTAAAAAAATTTGCCCCGCATATCTCCTTTAAACTTTGCCGATCTCACCTTAAAGCTGTGCCCTCTAGTCCTTGGTATTTCCAATTTGCTATAAAGGTTCTAACTGTCTGACCTGTCTATGCCTCTCATAAATTTATATACTGAAATTACTTCTATACTTCTATGAAATCTCCCCTCAATCTCTGATGCTCCAGAGAAAAAATCCAAGTTTGTCCAACCTCTCCATATAGCTAACATCATATTAGCCTCAAGGAGAGTAGGCACTTACAAGTGTCATAACTTTGAGCAGCTGAGAATACATTGGAAAGAGAAGGTGAACCTAAAATCCATCATTTAAGTTAAATTGATGTCTTGTGAAGGGAGAGTGAGTAAGAACAGGTTCTACATTGTTGATCTCTTGTTCACCGAAGTATTTTGCTTATGACAGGGCCTGTCTTTGGTCTGTAGAAGGGTTTTAACCCAAAACGTCACCTATACCATTCCTCCAGAGATGTTGGCTGACCTGCTGAGATACTCCAGCCTATCCGTTCAAGAGATGATTCAACTTTCAGTCTATCTATTTACTCTATCTATTCCCCTCATGATCTTATATACACCTCTGTAAAATCACCCTTCATCCTCTTGCGCTCCTCAGAATAAAGCCCTAGTCTGCTCAACCTCTCCCTATGACTCAGCCCCTTGAGTCCTGGCAACATCCGCATACATTTTCTCTTCACTATTTCCCTGCTCCATTTCAGTTTGCATTTTCATTCTCCGGTCCATTATTTCACCCGTCGGCATGGACAAATGGAAGCAAGCAGTAGTTTCCATGTGTATTTTGGAAGTTAAGTGTGATATTCAAGGTTTAAGACTAGTGTCAAGAGTGTTTAATTGTCATATGTACTGAAAAGGAAGGGTGAGGGGAGAGCTCATTGCAACTTACGAATATGGAAAGGCCTGGATAGAATCGATGTGGAAAGGATGTTTACAGTAGTGGGAGTCCAGGACCAGAAGGCACAGCCTCAGAATAAAAGGACGTACCTTTAGAAAGGAGATAAGGATGGAATTTCTTTAGCCAGAGGGTGGTGAATCTATGGAATGAATTGCCGCAGAGGGCGATGGAGGCCAAATCAATGGATATATTTAAGGCAGATATTAACAGATTCTTGATTAGTATGGGTGTCAAAGGTTATGAGGAGAAGGCAGGAGAATGGGGTTGAGAGGGAATGATAGATCATCCATGATTGAATGGCGGAGTAGACTTGATGGGCCAAATGGCCTAATTCTGCTCCTATGACCTATGAACATTTGAAAACAGAACAATTACATTTTTTCTTGCTGCAGCAAACAGGTGTATAAACACAGTACTCATAGATAACACAATAAACAAAAGAAAGTTGAATACATTTTTAATAAGAGCAAAACAAAAGTCTGAAGTCCCTAGTGCAACCAATACGGTTTGCAGTTTGGTTGCTGTTCTTGAAGCAAGGTAAATGAAAGTGCGTTGCCAGCATGAAGTTTTATTCATGAATGATGTAAGAATGATGGAGAACATTAGCCAGGTCCACAGCTCCCTGAAAGTGGCAACACATTGAGTATAAGAGCCAGGAAGCCTTGTGGCAGCTTTATAAAACTTTGGTCAGGCCACATTTGGAGTGTTGTGTGTAGTTCTGGTTGCCCCGTTACAGAAAGCACGTGGAGGCTTTGGAGAGGGTGCGGAAGAAGTTTGCCAGTATGAAGCTTGGATTAGAAGGTATTAGCTACAGGGCGAGGTTGGACAAACTTAGATTATTTTCTCTGGAGCTTAAGAGATTGAAAATTAAAATGTTGAGAGGTATAGATAGGGTAGACAGTCGGAGCCTTTTTCGCAGGGTGGAAATGTCAAATATTAGAGGGCATTGCTTTACGTTCAGACGGGCAAAGTTTAAAGAAGATGGGAGGGGCAACTTTTTCACACAGAGCGTGGCGGGCGGATGGAAGTAGCTGCCAGAGGAGGTAGCTGAGGCAGATACTAAAACAGCATTTAAAAGATACTGGACAGGTACAGTACATGGATAAAAAGTTTGGAGGGATATGGCAGAACGTGGGGAAATGGGACTAGTTGAGATGGGGCAACGGTTGGTGTGGACTAGTTGGGCCACAGAGCCTGTTCATGTGCTGTATTACTCTATGAGTCTAAGTGCTGTAGTTTGCAGCCAGCATCCCTGGAAAATATGGATAGGCGACATCTTGCTCGGCAACCATTCTTCAGATCCGACCCAAAACATCACCCCACCACGGTCTCCAGAGATGCTGCCTGGCCCGCTGAGTTACTCCAGTGGTCTACATCATATTTTGGTAAACTAGCATCTGCAGTTCCAACAATGGACCATTGTGGGCTCCACCTTTCCTTGGTCATCGGTGCCGGCCCTGATTTGTTCTGAACCTTTTATACCTCTCGTTTCTCTCCCCCCGACTCTCAGTCTGAAGAAGGGTCTCAACCCGAAACGTCACCTATTTCTTTTCTCTAGAGATGCTACCTGACCCATTGAGTTACTCCACCATTTTGTCTATCTGCAGTTCCATGTGTCCACAAGTTTACACAAAAATGCCAAAGAAAGCGGCCCTTTAAAAAGCTGGTGAGAGATTTGTTTACGATCAGTAGCTCTGTTATTTAATTCAGTCAGATATTAAATTTCATCTCTTTATCAAAATAGGATTGATGCTCTGAATACATAAATGACAGAGTCATCAATGACGAAGCAAAAATCCTGCTTCCGTACATTTATTTTATGTTGTCCATGAGAATAGTTGGCTTGTCTCTGAGTCACATCTTAGTGGCGTTGAGACCAGAGTATACAAATGAGCAGGAAACTTTGACATCCAGTGGAGTTTTATGAAAACAAAAGACACCAAGTGCTGGAGTAACTCAGCGGGTCAGGCAGCACTTCAGCACAACATGAATAGGTGTCGTTTTGGGTCGTGACCTATCTTCAAACTACACAGAGTATTAAGAGATATGCTAGAGGTGCTATCTTTTATATAAGAAGTTAGACTTGTGTCAGAAACAGGCCCGTTAGCCCACCCTACCCATGCCGACCATTGTACCCATCTGTAGAATCATAGAGTCATACAGCACGGAAACAAGACCTTTGGCCCAGCTTGCCCACGCTGACCAAGATGCCCCATCTACACTAGTCCCATCTGCCCACATTTGGCCCATGTTCCTCTTAACTTTTCCTATATGTATACATTTAATTTCACAATGCTTGCCAAATGGGACTAGCTTAGATGGGGTATCTTGGTCAGCGTAGATGAGTGGGCAGAAGGGCCTCTTTCTGTGCTTTATGACTATGACTGCTTCTGTCTGCATTGTCAGAGTCATAGAGTCATACAGCGTGCAACAGGACCTACGGCCCAACGTGCCCACGCAGACCAACATGTCCCATCTACACTAGTCCCACTTGCCTGCGTTGGGTCAATGTCCCTTTAAACCTATCCTTTGGTTGTACCTGTCTAAATGTTTCTTAAGTGCTGAGGTAGGACCTGCCTCAACAATCTCCTGGGTCTGAAGAAAGGACCCGACCCGAAACGTCAACTATCCTTTTTCTCCAGAGATGTTGCCTGACCCGCTGAGTTACTCCAGCACTTCATGTCTATCTTCAACTACCTCCTGTGGCAGCTCACCACCCTTTGTGTAAAGTTACCCCGCAGGTTCCTATTAAATCTTTCCCCCCTCACCTCAAAGCTATGTCCTCCAGTTCTTGATTCCCCTACCCTGGGTAACAAAGAAGACTCTGTGCATCCATCCTATCTATTCCTCTCATGATTTTGCACACCTCCATAAGATCACGCCTCATCCTCCTGAGCGCCAAGGATTGAAGTCCAAGCCTGCTCAACCTCTCCCTATAGCTCAGGCCCCTAAGACCGCTCTTCGGTGTGGAACCTAAACCTGGGGCATCCTCAGGGGACCCAAGGCATTGACTGAGGTGAGGCAGGGCCCTGACAATTTCTGACCAACGCAAAAACAACATGTCTTCGGCATTGGCTGAAGAAATAAACTATTTTTCTTTTAAATTGATTCATCAACTGCGAGGAGCAGCCAAGGCTGGCGTTTATTGTCTCAGGCGGGTTGGCGGGGAGAAGATTAGTGGCGATGACCTTGCAATGCCCCAGTGGGAAGTGTGTTTGGGCTGGAGTGTCCGGATCTTGGGATTGGTATCGGTTTGTTGTTATCACCTGGACCGAGAAACGGAAACACTTTTGTATGTGAGCCGCCCAATCAAATCAGAAAATAATCCCAACGACGTGCCGGTTTGGAGGTTAATTGGCCTCTGTAAACGTGGAAATACCCCATCAAAATCCCTCCTTTCTGTCTCTGTGAATTTTTTCAGGTGTAACCATTCACATTGTCCTTTCATATTCACTCTGCCTCCTCCACCCTGTCCCTTACTACCCACAGCCTTCCCTTCGCCTTTACATTTAGTTCCTCTTCTTCTCTCCTTATCTTTTTAGTTTAAAGTTAAGTTTAGAGACTCAACGCGGAAACAGGCCCCTCAGCCCACCGAGTCCGCGCCGACCAGCGATCCCCGCTCACCAACGCTATCCTACACACTCTAGGGACAATTTACAATTAACCTGCCTGTACGTCCTTGGAGTGTGGGAGGAAACCGGAGATCCCGGAGAAAACCCACGCAGGCCTCAGGGAGAACGTAGAAACTCCGTATAGGCAAGCACCCGCAGTCAGGATTGAACAGTTCTCTGGTGCCTAAGGGCAACAACTCTACCGCTGTGCCACCCAAAGGCCGACCGTTTTCTGTTACCCTTTTGTCTCCTTTTTACCTCTTTGTCACTTTACTCCACCCATCTACCAAATCACCCCCCACCCACCTGTATACACCTATCGCTTGCCATCTTCTCTCTTTTCCAGCTTTCCAACGAATAAGTCCCCAATACAACAATTGGCCGTCGGAACCAGTGAACGTGGGATACGCCTGACTCACCAAAATCCCACAATAATAACAATGCAATTAGTAGTTATATAACAATAACTACAGCAACAATTACAACAAAAATGCAATTCAATAAGCTAAGATTACACGCAAATTAACAAAAACTGGATGTCTGGATCTATAGCCTCTTGCACTTGCTTCACTGTTGAATAATACCACTGTTAATGTTCCCATCAGCCCACCGAGTCCATGCCAGCTGATGATCACCCGTACAATAGATCTATCCTATACTCTAAGAATAATGTACAGAAGCCAATTACTTACGACCCTGCAGGTCTTTGGGATGTGGGAGGAAACCGGAGCACCCGGAGAAAACCAACCTGGTCACAGGGAGTGTTTAAGAAGGAACTGCAGATGCTGGAAAATCGAAGGTAGACAAAAATGCTGGAGAAACTCAGCGGGTGAGGCAGCATCTATGGAGCGAAGGAAATAGGCGACGTTTCGGGTCGAGAGCCTTCTTCAGGTCACAGGGAAAATGTGCAAACTATGTACAAACAGCATCCAAGGTCAGGATCGAACCCGGGTCTCTGGCGCTGTAAGGCAGTAACTCTGCCACTGTGCAACCAATGTTGTTTCGTTTAGTATGTTATTGTCACGTGTACCGAGGTACAGTGTTAAGGTTTTTTATTGTGTGCCATCCAGTCAGCAAAGAGATTATACATGATTACAATCGAGCCGTCCACAGTGTACAGATACAGGATAAAGGGAATAATGTTTAGTGCAAGTTAGTCTGATTAAGGGTAGATCGAAGGTCTCCAATGAGGTAGATGGAAGGTCAGGACCGCTCTCTAGTTGGTGATAGGAGGGTTCAGTTGCTTGGGAAGCTGGGAAGAAACTGTCCCTGAATCTGGAGGTGTGCGTTTTCACACTTCTGTACCTCTTGCCTGATGGGAGAGGGGAGAGGGGAGAAGAGGGAGTGAGACTGGTCCTTGATTTTTCTGGTGGCCTTGCCAAGGTAGCGTGAAGTGCAGATGGAGTCAAAGGAAGGGAGGTTGGTTGTGTGATGGTCTGGGCTGCATCCACAATTCTCTGGAAAATTATTACAGTCTTGGATGGAGCTGTGATGCATCCAGATAAAATGCTTTCAATGATGCATCTGTAGAAGTTGGTGAGAGTTGTTGAGGACATGCCGAACTTCCTAAGCCTTCCAAGGAAGTCGAGGCGTTGGTGTGGTTTATTGGCCATTGCTTCAATATGGCTGGTCCAGGACAAGTTGCTGGTGATATTTACTCCTAGGAACTTGAAGCCATTCACCGATCTCTACTTCATACCATCAATGTGTGTATGTGTGTGCCACTTCTCTTCCTGAAGTCAGTCTCAATCTCTTCTGTGTTGCTGACATGGAGGGGAGAGATTGGGTCGGAAGGAACTGCAGATGCTGGTTTAAACCGAAGATAGACACAAAAAGCTGGAGTAACTCAGCGAGACAGGCAGCTTCTCTGAAGAGAAGGAATGGGCGATGTTTCGGGTCGAGACCCTTCTACAGAGAGATTGTTGTCTTGACCCTAGGTTACGAGTCTTCCAATCTCCTTCCTGTACTCCAGCCCACATCAGCGGTGTCGTCCGCAAATTTGTAAATTGAGCTGGGTTTATACTTGGCTACTCAGTCGTAGGTGTATAAAGAGTAAAGAATGAGAGCATGCAAACTTCTTACAGACGGCACCTACTATCACCACACTCCTATCTACCTCATTGGAGACCCTCGGACTATCTTTGATCAGACTTTACAGGACTTTATCTTGCACGATATTCCCTTTATCATGTATCGGTACACTGTGGACGGCTCAATTGTAATCATGTATTGCCTTTCCTCTGACTGGTTAGCACGCAACAAAAGCTTTTCACTGTACCTCGGTACATGTGACGGTAAACTAAAACAAACAAACTAACCTGAGGTCAGGATTGAACCGGGTCTCTGGCGCTGTGAGGCAGCAGCACTACCATTGCGCCTCTGGGCCGCCCCTGTTGTTGTTCTTTCCTATATGAAGCATAGATACCGTCATTGACCAGTTGTCCCGAGTAACCCATCTCTCAATTGCATACGCAAATTCTCTGCAATACCGAGGCGCAAAGCCATTGGGGATCAATTCATTTCACCAGCAGGATTGATGATAAGAATGTAATTTTTGTAATTGTCTTATTCCACGCATTCGTGTTGCCAATATGCATATGTATGGTGCTCCAATCTCTCGGTGTGCAGACTCCCTGCTGCTTAAGTAGTCGCATGAAGATGTTTAGAGTTGCTTCGGAACGGTTCATGTAATCAAAATCTCCATCAGATTACAGCCTCATTCGCTGTAAATAGCAACGTTTCATTAATGTTGCTTTTGTAATTGAGAGGTTCATCTTTAAGCAAGGCTGTTTTTCCGTTCTTCATTCCATAACGCCATTACGCCCATAATTCGAGACCTTTTATTTCACATTGCCGATAGTGGATTATTAGACCGAGTGCATCTGTCTACATGGACGTAATATATACACGCTCGGCACTTTGCATATATTATGAAAGCCAGTAATGGCTCCCTTTCTTCCACCATGCTGGTGCTAAATTGACTTTTACTTTGATTTAGCAATGCGTCAGCTGACATACTCTCCTTCAAGGTCCTGAAATAGAAAGGGCAAAATGATCGAGGGGAGGAAATGTGCGCTTTGTCCATCGCTTTTCCCTCAGAAGCTCGGCGTGAATCAAGTTTTCAGGAGTAAATATCACCAGCATCGTCCTAGACCAGCCTATCAAAGCGACGGCCAAGTAAACACACCAACGCCTCGACTTCCTTAGAAGGCTTAGGAAGAAACTTGTTTGTTTGTTTGTTTGTTTGTTTGTTTGTTGCACACAGTCCGTGAGCATTGCCACTTTTCATTTCACTGCACATCTCGTATGTGTATGTGACGAATAAACTTGACTTGACTTGTCTTGACTTGAAGCTTGGCATCAACCCTCTACGGATGCGCCATTGAAAGCATTTTATGGGGGATGCATCACAGCAAGGTTTGGGAGCATGCGGGTTTGTAGGTTAATTGGCCTCTGAAATATTGCCCCTGTTTTGCGTGGTGGTGCACAAGTGAGATAACCTAGAACTAGCATGAATGGGCAAATGATGCTCGGCGTGGACTCAGTGGGCCAAAGGGCCCGTTTCCATGGTCTATCTCTAAACTAAACCATTCCTCAAAAAGCAAAGACCATAGACTTTTAGAATTTTGCAGATACGGCATGGAAACAGGCCCTTCGGCAAACCAAGTCCACTGCCCAGCGATCACCCCGTACACTAGCACTATCCTACACACTCGGGACAATTTACAATTTTACCAAAGCCAATTAACCTACAAGCCTATATGGGAGAGTGTGGGCGGAAACCGGAGCACCCGGAGAAAATCCACGTGGTCACAGGGCGAACGTACAAACTCCGTACAGACAGCACCCATGGTCAGGATCAAAACCGGTCGCTGTAAGGCAGCAACTCTACCACTGCACCACTGTGCCGCCCAGCATTTCAAAGGAACTTTGAGTTCTTGCTTTTTCAGGAAAGATGAAGCAGTGTATATTTGTGCGGAAGTTGGAGAGGCTGTGGGTGTTAATATGGCTGTCCTCTATGCAATGTCTTCAACCCAAGACGTAGGAGGAATAATATGTTCTTTAGTGACCTTTATCTGCTCCGTTATGCTTCCTCAAAATGTGCGTGGAGAAGAGAGTTGGCATTTTTGACGTTATCTGTGCTTGGCTCTGGAATATCCTGGGTTTTGTGTTCATCCCGTAGATGAGTGAAGAAGTGAGAGAGAAACCTTATTAAACAGGGGCAGCACGGTGGCGCAACGGTCGAGCTGCTGCCTCACATCGCCGGAGACCCAGGTTCAATGCTGACCATGGGTGCTGTCTGTACAGAATTTGCACGTTCTCCCTGTGACCGCGTGGGTTTGCTCCGGGTGCTCTGGTTTCCTCCCACATTCCAAAGACGTGCAAGCTTGTAAATTAATTGGTTTCTATGAAGTGTCCTTGGTGTGTAGGGGATAATTAGTGTATGGGTGATCATTGTTGGTACAGACTCACTGGACCGTAGGGCCTGTTCAAAAGTTCTTACAT
>JAXLNO010005757.1:12500-15000 GCA_038087875.1 Malacoraja senta | reverse complement strand
TTGCTTCATCTAGTAAGTCGGAAGGCATATTATAATAATCTTTTGTGTGTGTTTTCAAATAGTCACAGATTTGTATATATTTAAAATATTGATTATTTTTCAAATTATATTTCAGTTGTAGTTGTTGGAATGATAGTAATTTTTCTAATTCATACAGATCTTCGAGCGTTTTAATTCCCATTCTTTCCCATTGTATAAATGCTTTATCTATGATTGAAGGTTTAAACGATGGGTTATTGACTATTGGTATTAAGAGAGATAGGTTTCTTAATTTTAGATTCTGTTTTATTTGCTTCCATGTTCTAATAGTGCTATATATAATTGGATTTTTATTATAATTTTTATTATTCAAGTTTATTGGAGAGAGAATAATCGCTCCTATATTATTCGGGGAGCAATCCCCTTTTTCCATTATAATCCAGTCCACCTGCTGGGCAGAATTGTCCAGCAGGTGAATCATATTTTTAATATTTACTGCCCAGTTATAATACATAAAGTTAGGGAGCGCTAGACCCCCCAACTCTTTTCGTTTGTTAAGGTGTGTTCTTTGTATTCTGTGGGATTTGTAATCCCATATAAAATTTGTAATGTCTGAGTCCAGTTTTTTGAAAAACTTTTTTGGGAGATATATAGGTATTGATTGAAATAGGTAAAGGATTTGTGGTAAGAAAATCATTTTTATAGCATTTATCCTACCTATTAAGGACATCGGAAGTGTTTTCCAAAATTTAATCAGATTATTTAATTTCTTAAGTAGGGGATTATAATTAGCTTTAAACATATCATGGTAATTTCTAGTAATCTCAATTCCTAAATATTTGAATTTTTCCATAGCTATTTTAAAAGGGAATTTCCTGAGATGTGTTGAATCTTTTGGTTTAATCGACATAATTTCACTTTTGTTCCAATTTATTCTATATCCTGAAAAGGATCCAAAGTCCTCAATTAAGTTTAATATATTTGGTATACTAATTTGTGGTTTTGTGATGTACAGTAGTACATCATCAGCATATAGGGATAGTTTGTTGTTTGAATATTTTGTGTTATAACCGTGAATATTCGAGTGTGTTCTTATTTTTTCAGCCAGGGGTTCAATTACCAAAGCAAATAACAGCGGTGATAGTGAACATCCTTGTCTGTTGCCCCTAGATAATTCGAATTTTGAAGATAATATATTATTAGTTAGTATTCTAGCCGTAGGTTTGTTATATAGTAGTTTTATCCATGCAATAAAGTTTTCTCCCAATTGGAATTTTTGCAATACTTTGATCATATAGTCCCATTCTACTTGATCAAACGCTTTTTCTGCGTCCAGTGAGATGATAGCTAACTCTTGGTCATAAGATTTATGTGAATGCATTATGTTAAGCAAACGTCTCAAATTATTAAATGAGTGTCTCTTAGGTATAAATCCTGTTTGATCCTCATGTATTAGTCTACTAACATACTTGCTTAATCTATTGGCTAATGTTTTTGCTATTATTTTCTGATCCGTATTTAACAAAGCAATAGCTCTATATGATCCTGGTTCTTCTATATTTTTATCTTTTTTAAGTATTAATATGATCGTTGATTCCGCTAGTGTTTCAGGTAGGTTTTGCTCTTTATAAGCATATGTATACATTTTTTGTAATCGTGGAGTAACTATATCATAAAAAGATTTATAAAATTCATTACTGAATCCGTCTGGTCCTGGTGTTTTTCCATTTTTTAGTGTTTTTATTGTGTCTTCTATCTCCTTAGAAGTAATTTGTGCTCCCAGTTCCTCTTGTTCCCTGCGTTCTAATTGTGGTAGATTACAATTATCTAAAAATTCTGAGATTTTATTATTGTCTATTGACGTTTTAGATGTGTATAGATTCTGGTAAAATTGAGCAAATCTTTTATTAATATCCTTGGGTAGTGTTAATACTTCCCCTCTATCTGATTTAATCTTTAATATTGCATTCTCTTTTTCCCGTTTTTTAAGTTGTCGTGCTAGAAGTTTGTGGGGTTTGTCCCCGAATTCGAAGTGTTCTTGTTTTGTGATTTGAAATAATGTTATAACTTTCTCTGACAGTAATTTATTTAACTGAAATTTCAGTAGTAGTATTTTATTATGTTTATCCATAGTTGGGTCTTTAGCATTATCTATATCTAACTGTTTTATTTGATCTTCTAAGTGTCTTTGTTCATTCTTATTCTTTTTATTTTGATAAGCTTGAAATGAAATAATGACTCCTCTTATAAATGCTTTGAAGGATTCCCATAATAACGTGGGGGATATCTCTGGTGTATCATTTAACTCAAAAAATAGATCCATCTGTTTTTTTAGATAGATACTCCCTTGAGGGTCTTTTAAAATTTGTGAGTTAAACCTCCAGAACGGTTTATTCATAGACATTCCTTCTAGTTTTAGAACAAAAGTTAACGGAGAATGATCTGAGATCGCATTAATATGATATTTAGGATTCAAAGATTGCGAGATTAATTTTGTATCCACTAGAAAATAGTCTATCCG
>JAXLNO010005757.1:0-5000 GCA_038087875.1 Malacoraja senta | reverse complement strand
CCCTTCAGATGTCTCTCATCTGCGGGAAATAAAAGGAAAACAAATCTTTTTTTTGTGCTCTACACCTCGATGCCCGTCTGCCAACACACCCCAGCACCATTTACACACACAATGTCCTGCTATTTAGTTCAGAGATACAACACAGAAACAGGAGGCAAAAGTCGGCCATCTTGAAACAGGCCCCAAACTCTCGCCTTTCTCTCCCTGCTTCACCTATTCCCTTTTTATCGCCCGTTCACACACTAGTTTAGTTTGGAGAGACAGCGCGGAAACAGGCCCTTCGGCCCACCAAGTCCGTGCCGACCACCGATCCCGCACACTAACACTATCCTACACCCACCAGGGACAATGTTTACATTTACACCGAGCCAATTAACCCACAAACCCGCACGTCTTTGGAGTGTGGGAGGAAACCGAAGATCTCAGAGAAAACCCACGCAGGTCACGGGGAGAACGTACAAACTCCGTACAGACAGCACCCATGCTCGGGATTGAACCCGGGTCTCCGGCGCCGTGAGGCAGCAAATCTACGTCAAGCTTGAAAGAGCGCAGAGAAGATTTACGAGGATGTTGCCAGGACTAGAGGGTGTGAGCTACAGGGAGAGGCTGAGTAGGCTGGGTCTCTATTCCTTGGAGCGCAGGAGGATGAGGGGTGATCTTATAGAGGTGGATAAAATCATGAGAGGAATAGATCGGGTAGACAGACGCACAGAGTCTCTTGCCCAGAGTAGGGGAATCGAGGACCAGAGGACACGGGTTCAAGGGGAAGGGGAAAAGATTTAATAGGAATCTGAGGGGTAACTTTTCCACACAGAGGGTGGTGGGTGTATGGAACGAGCTGCCAGAGGAGGTAGTTGAGGCTGGGACTATCCCAGTTGGACAGGTACATGGATAGGACAGGTTTGGAGGGATATGGGCCACACGCAGGCAGGTGGGACTAGTGTAGATGGGACATGTTGGCTGGTGTGGGCAAGTTGGGCCAAAGGGCCTGTTTCCACACTGCATCACTCGATGACTTTACAGTGTTTTTGTGCAGGGTTTAATACTGACTGCTTTTCTGACTGTACAACTGCAGAAGGACCTCCTGCTGGAAAATTCATTTCACTTGCACTTTAAAATAAAATTTAAAGAAATTCTGTGGAATCTGAGTGAAGTGAGTAGTGAGTGGACCCCCCCCCCCCCCTCTCTCTCTCTCTCTCGCTCTCTCTCTCTCTCTCTCCATCTGCCGAGGTCCGCCTTGGTATCAGGAGCGTGTCAGCCATTTTGTACTAAGCTGTCGGACACTTTGTACAAAGATGTCGGCCATTTTGTACTAAGATGTCGGCCATTTTGTGCATCTCTGGAGAGAAGGAATGGGCGACGTTTCAGGTCGAGACACTGAAAGTCTGAAGAAGTACCCCGTTCCTGCCTGCCTTCTCCCCATATCCCCTGACTTCGCCATCTTTAAGAGCCCTATCTAGCTCTCTCTTGAACCAGCCTCCACCGCCCTCTGAGGCAGAGAATTCTGGCAGACACACAGATCTGATCTGTATTTATGCCTCAAATATTCTGTTGTGCTGCTGCAGTAAGCAAGAATTTCATTGTCCTGTCTGGGACACATCACATCAATGGGGAGGTGAGGAGAGGGGAGCAAATGTTACCTGTGTTTAGTTAAGATTAGCCTTGTTTTACCACTCTCTCTCTCTCTCTCCCTCTCTCTCTCTCTCCCTCTCTCTCTCTCTCTCTCCATCTCCCCCTCTCTCCCCCCCTCTCTCTCTCCCCTCCCTCTCCCTCTCTCTCTCTCTCTCTCTCTCTCTCTCTCTCTCTCTCTCTCTCTCTCCATCTGTCGAGGTCCGCCTTGGTATCAGGAGCGTGTCAGCCATTTTGTACTAAGCTGTCGGCTACTTTGTACTAAGATGTCGGCCATTTTGCTCTCTCTCTCTCTCCCTCCATCTCCCCCTCTCTCTCTCCCCCCCTCTCTCTCCCTCTCCCCCTTTCTCCCTCTCTCCCCCCCTCGCTCTCTCTCCATACCCCCCTCTCTCTCTCCATCTCCCCTCTCCCCCTCTCCCCCCTCTCTCTCTCTCTCCCCTCTCCCTCTCTCTTTGTACTTTGTACGAAGATGTCGGCCATTTTGTACTAAGATGTCGGCCATTTTGTGCATCTCTGGAGAGAATGAATGGGCGACGTTTCAGGTCGAGACACTGAAAGTCTGAAGAAGTACCCCGTTCCTGCCTGCCTTCTCCCCATATCCCCTGACTCCGCCATCTTTAAGAGCCCAAAATGGATTTTGCTGCCTAGCTGACAATTCATTTTATGCCGCCCCCACACACAAGGCTGGTAAAAAATGCACAATGCATCCCCTCATGGCCTGTGGGATATGCACTTGAGGATTAAAAGCACTTTAGCTGTACAGGGAAACGGCCAAAAGATGCATTTGAGCTTAAAATTTGTATTTTAAAGTGTCCCTTCGGCCCATCTAATACTAGCCCTTCGGCCCAGCAGGCCTGCACTAGCCCGATTTCAGTGTCCCTTCAGATGTCTCTCATCTGCGGGAAATAAAAGGAAAACAAATCTTTTTTTTGTGCTCTACACCTCGATGCCCGTCTGGCCAACACACCCCAGCACCATTTACACACACAATGTCCTGCTATTTAGTTCAGAGATACAACACAGAAACAGGAGGCAAAAGTCGGCCATCTTGAAACAGGCCCCAAACTCTCGCCTTTCTCTCCCTGCTTCACCTATTCCCTTTTTATCGCCCGTTCACACACTAGTTTAGTTTGGAGAGACAGCGCGGAAACAGGCCCTTCGGCCCACCAAGTCCGTGCCGACCAGCGATCCCCGCACACTAACACTATCCTACACCCACCAGGGACAATGTTTACATTTACACCGAGCCAATTAACCCACAAACCCGCACGTCTTTGGAGTGTGGGAGGAAACCGAAGATCTCAGAGAAAACCCACGCAGGTCACGGGGAGAACGTACAAACTCCGTACAGACAGCACCCATGCTCGGGATTGAACCCGGGTCTCCGGCGCCGTGAGGCAGCAAATCTACGTCAAGCTTGAAAGAGCGCAGAGAAGATTTACGAGGATGTTGCCAGGACTAGAGGGTGTGAGCTACAGGGAGAGGCTGAGTAGGCTGGGTCTCTATTCCTTGGAGCGCAGGAGGATGAGGGGTGATCTTATAGAGGTGGATAAAATCATGAGAGGAATAGATCGGGTAGACAGACGCACAGAGTCTCTTGCCCAGAGTAGGGGAATCGAGGACCAGAGGACACGGGTTCAAGGGGAAGGGGAAAAGATTTAATAGGAATCTGAGGGGTAACTTTTCCACACAGAGGGTGGTGGGTGTATGGAACGAGCTGCCAGAGGAGGTAGTTGAGGCTGGGACTATCCCAGTTGGACAGGTACATGGATAGGACAGGTTTGGAGGGATATGGGCCACACGCAGGCAGGTGGGACTAGTGTAGATGGGACATGTTGGCTGGTGTGGGCAAGTTGGGCCAAAGGGCCTGTTTCCACACTGCATCACTCGATGACTTTACAGTGTTTTTGTGCAGGGTATAATACTGACTGCTTTTCTGACTGTACAACTGCAGAAGGACCTCCTGCTGGAAAATTCATTTCACTTGCACTTTAAAATAAAATTTAAAGAAATTCTGTGGAATCTGAGTGAAGTGAGTAGTGAGTGGACCCCCCCCCCCTCTCTCTCTCTCTCTCGCTCTCTCTCTCTCTCTCTCCATCTGCCGAGGTCCGCCTTGGTATCAGGAGCGTGTCAGTCATTTTGTACTAAGCTGTCGGACACTTTGTACAAAGATGTCGGCCATTTTGTACTAAGATGTCGGCCATTTTGTGCATCTCTGGAGAGAAGGAATGGGCGACGTTTCAGGTCGAGACACTGAAAGTCTGAAGAAGTACCCCGTTCCTGCCTGCCTTCTCCCCATATCCCCTGACTTCGCCATCTTTAAGAGCCCTATCTAGCTCTCTCTTGAACCAGCCTCCACCGCCCTCTGAGGCAGAGAATTCTGGCAGACACACAGATCTGATCTGTATTTATGCCTCAAATATTCTGTTGTGCTGCTGCAGTAAGCAAGAATTTCATTGTCCTGTCTGGGACACATCACATCAATGGGGAGGTGAGGAGAGGGGAGCAAATGTTACCTGTGTTTAGTTAAGATTAGCCTTGTTTTACCACTCTCTCTCTCTCTCTCCCTCTCTCTCTCTCTCCCTCTCTCTCTCTCTCTCTCCATCTCCCCCTCTCTCCCCCCCTCTCTCTCTCCCCTCCCTCTCCCTCTCTCTCTCTCTCTCTCTCTCTCTCTTTCTCTCCATCTGTCGAGGTCCGCCTTGGTATCAGGAGCGTGTCAGCCATTTTGTACTAAGCTGTCGGCTACTTTGTACTAAGATGTCGGCCATTTTGCTCTCTCTCTCTCTCCCTCCATCTCCCCCTCTCTCTCCCCCCCTCTCTCTCCCTCTCCCCCTTTCTCCCTCTCTCCCCCCTCGCTCTCTCTCCATACCCCCCTCTCTCTCTCCATCTCCCCTCTCCCCCCTCTCTCTCTCTCTCCCCTCTCCCTCTCTCTTTGTACTTTGTACGAAGATGTCGGCCATTTTGTACTAAGATGTCGGCCATTTTGTGCATCTCTGGAGAGAATGAATGGGCGACGTTTCAGGTCGAGACACTGAAAGTCTGAAGAAGTACCCCGTTCCTGCCTGCCTTCTCCCCATATCCCCTGACTCCGCCATCTTTAAGAGCCCAAAATGGATTTTGCTGCCTAGCTGACAATTCATTTTATGCCGCCCCCACACACAAGGCTGGTAAAAAATGCACAATGCATCCCCTCATGGCCTGTGGGATATGCACTTGAGGATTAAAAGCACTTTAGCTGTACAGGGAAACGGCCAAAAGATGCATTTGAGCTTAAAATTTGTATTTTAAAGTGTCCCTTCGGCCCATCTAATACTAGCCCTTCGGCCCAGCAGGCCTGCACTAGCCCGATTTCAGTGTCCCTTCAGATGTCT
>JAXLNO010005756.1:0-85074 GCA_038087875.1 Malacoraja senta | reverse complement strand
AATCCCAAAGTTGCGGGGTTGTGCAGAGCCCCAGCTGCAGAGACGGATGCTCTGTTATTTGGGAAAGACCTCAACAAAAAACTGAGGAACATGGAGGAAGCAGCGACATCTTTCGGCCTCATGAGGGCAGGCCCTGGGACGAGCAAACCAAGAGCTACAATACCCAAGCGGCAGCACCCCATGGCATCCACCAGTCGACGTCCTCAATATGGGACTGGTGAAAGCTCGGGGACCGCATTTTATCCCAAAAGATCTTTTTTAGATCAGGGCCCACAGCGGACCCCATGGAAAATGCGCCACCCCCCAACATCGCCAGCACGTCAGACAAGCAAAACCTACAAAAACATCAGGAAACAAAAGAAACACCACTGAACATGGAGGTAGGTGGGTCTGGTTCCTGCCAGCATATAGAGAATAAGGGTGCTTTACTAACAGAGGGGAGCTTACACTGGTTTAAAGAAGCATGGGTTACTGTCACGTGTGATAAGTATATACTCAACAGCATTAGTGGAGAGGTCATCCAAAAGACCAAACATGAACCTTTGGAATTTGTATCAAATAAAACCAAAAAAGATGGTGGATGTCGCATCATCATTGCCTTAACATCACTAAATAAGTTTGTTGAGTATATACATTTCAAAATGGAGACAGTTGTTACTGCCAAACAACTGATTTCCAAAGGATACTTCATGGCAAGCATTGATCTGAAAGATGCTTACTATCTAATACCCATACACAAGGATCATTGCAGATACCTACAATTTATCTGGTTGGGGCAGCTGAGGCAGTACAACGCATTGCCCAATGGGCTAACCTCAGCCCCAAGATTATTCATCAAAATATTGAAAATAGCCATGGCAAGACTAAGAAACATATTGTCATGGCATACCTGGATGATATTCAGATAGTAGGGAAAACTATGGAATTGGCTGTGGCAGCAGTATCAGCTACAAAATAGCTCCTCGAAACTCTGGGGTTCATCCTACATCCAGATAAATCTAAGTTGAAGCGATCCACTATTATGGACTACCTGGGCTTCACAATTAACTCAGTCCATATGACTGTTACCTTGCCAAAAGGAAAATAAAAATAAAAAATAAAAATAAAAATGGTTGCATTAGCACAATCATGCAACTATTTAATGGTCAACAAAGGACCAACTATTCGATAGTCCCAAGAGTGATTGGGAAAATGGTAGCAGCATTTCCAGCTACACAATGCGGACCTTTGCACTATCAAAATTTACAAACAGCAAAGGTACAGGCACTAAAACGACATACAGGTCACGATGTTCGTGTCATGTAATTACCCACTGAAGCAATATCAGCTACAGTGGTGGGCAGAAAATGTTTGGCATAGTTTCAGCTCTATCATCATCACTAACCTTACTTTAGTTCTTCAAACAGATGCCAGTGCTCAAGGCTGGGGAGCAACTTACTCCATATCCAGCACAGGTGGTAGATGGACTAACCTAGAGTCATCATTACTACTGACACTGGGCATTAACTATCTAGAGATGTTGGGCGCCTTTTATGGGTTAAAAGCATATGTAGCTAATATGCAGCACTTGCATGTTCGGTTACAGATTGATAATACTACGGTGGTGGCTTATATTAACCATATGGGCGGCATAAAATCATTATCATGCGACAAATTGGTCAATGTGATTTGGCTATGGTGTGTCGAAAGACATATTTGGCTATCAGCTACTTATCTACCAGGTAAGCTAAACACAGTGGCAGACACCAGGTCACGCAAATTCAATGATAACATCGAATGGATGTTCAACCCTAAAGTATTTGCTAAAGTTATTAAGCAGTATGGAACGCCAGATATCGATGTATTTGCATCAAGACGAAATCACCAGTTACCTATATATGTCGCTTGGGAACCAGACCCAGAGGCAGCAGCGATACATGCCATCACGCTGGATTGGGGAAATGTCTTCTTCTATGCTTTCCCTCCCTTCTGCCTCATCAGTCGGGTACTTCGCAAAATACAGATGGACTCTGCTTCTGGAATTTTGATGGTGCCCGACTGGCCTACACAGCCATGGTTCCCGGTTCTACATGACATGGTGGTTGAGTCACCAATGGTCTTTCCCAGTGATCCAGGATTATTAACTCACCCAGTATCAGGCATAAGCCACCCATGCCATGAGAAAATTAAACTCCTGGGTTGCAGGCTTTGAATAGATCTTACCTGGAACAGGGATTGTCCGAACGAACCATCACCACCATGTCGGCATCCCTTTGAACATCCACCAAGAGGCAGTACTGAATCAGCATAAGAAAATGGGAGAAGTACTGCCAGGAAACAGGGACAACGTATGCAACAGCCACAGCCACCAATGTACTGGAATTCCTGGCCCATCTACACCATGATGAAGGGATCAGTTACAGTGCCATCAACACAGCGCGAAGTGCTCTTTCTGCTTATCTCAAACCAGCAGGACAACAGGCAATGGGATCCCATCCACTGGTGGTAAAACTGATGAAGGGCATTTATGATATCAAGCCCCTAAACCCAGGTATACCCATATTTGGGATATCAGTGTGGTCCTGACATACCTCAGGGTATGGCCACCAGCCAGATCCCTCAGCCTCGAGCAATCTACACTAAAGACGCTCATGTTGATGGCACTTGTATCCGCTCAGAGGGTCCAGTCACTACACAAGTTGAGGCTGGACAACATGGTGACCACCCAGATCAGATCACATTCATCATACAGGGTCTGGTGAAGCAAAGCAGGCCAGGAACAGCTAATCCACTGGTGGTATTCCGGGCCTACCCACAAAAGCCACGGTTGTGTGTCGTGACCCATCTACAACATTACATAGACACAACCCACAATATAAGAGGGAGTGAAAAAGCCTTATGGGTCAGCCACAAGTAACCTCATGGCCGGGTAACGAGCCAAACCATTTCAAGATGGCTCAAACAGGTACTGAAGGCTGCCGGAATAGATACTAATACATTTAAATCTCATTCCACTAGGGCAGCATCTACATCAACGGCTGACAGAATGGACGTACCGGTTGACCATATTCTGAATACAGCAGGATGGTCGAGGGAAACGACATTCAGAACTTTTATAATAAGCCGTTGATGAAACCTGATTTATTTGCAGAGAAAATATTACAAGCTGCAAATATTTAAGTTAAGCCCGGGGAAGCACTTTAATTTTGTTATTGTTAATAAATACCTTTTTTGTTTCTTGAGAAACAGATTCATTGGGTGATTACGATAACACTTCCTCCCTCAAGAACTTTCGGCAGTGAGTGAAATAAAACTGTTACACGGTTTGAAATCACAGAGCTTTGAAATCTTCACGAAGTCACTCACGTGACTCCGAAGTAAAATAGTAAGATTAAACGAGAACTTACCAGTTTGAAGTTTGATCTGTATTTTATGAGGAGTTACGATGAGGGATTACGTGCCCTCCGCTCCCACCCTCATTATATGGATCAAACTAATAAATTGATGTCTCCTTTTCTTTACTATGTTTACTTCAAATACCTGTGTCTATCTGTGATTCCACACCGCTGCTTGGAAGTATGCCGCGCCTGCGCACTGAGCGGGTTCTTCACGTAATCCCTCATCGTAACTCCTCATAAAATACAGATCAAACTTCAAACTGGTAAGTTCTCGTTTAATCTTACTATTAACCTCCTCTGGAAGCCCGTTCCATATACCCACCACCCTCTGTGTGGAAAATGGATTTGTTTGGATATATCGCAAACAAATGCTTCTAACTGTATCTCAGTACAAATGACAATAATAAATCTAAAGGTGCGAAGGAATAGGTGACGTTTCGGGTCGAGACCCTTCTTCAGACCCTTCTTGAAGAAGGGTCTCGACTCGAAACGTCACCTATTCGCTCCATAGATGCTGCCTCACCCGCTGAGTTTCTCCAACATTTTTGTCTACCTTTGATTTTGCCAGCATCTGCAGTTCTTTCTTAAACATAATAAATCTAAACCTAATTAAGCAGAGGCAATTTGGCAAGCAACTCCAATTCTGTCCAAATGTCTTCTAAATGTTGTTATGGTTGCTGTCTCAATTACCACCTCTCGCAGCCCGTTCCATATACCCACCACCCTCTGTGTGAAAGTCATTTTATTTGGCTATATCGCAATTGTTTTTAATTGTTTCGTTTAGTTTAGAGCTACAGCGTGGAAAAAGGCCCTTCGGCCCACCGGGTCCGCACCAACAAACGATCCCCACACACTAACACTCTAGGGACGGTTTGCAATTATCCCAAGCCAATTAACCTACAAACCTGTACGTCTTTAGAGTGTTGCAGGAAACCAAAGATCTCGGTTCTTGGAGTGTGAGAGGAAACCAAACCCACGCAGGTCACGGGGAGAATGTACAATCTGCGTACAGACAAGCACCTGTAGTCAGGATCGAACCTGGGTCACTGGTGCTGTAAGGCAGCAACTCTACCGCTGTGCCACCGTATCTCGGTACACGTGACAATAATAAACCTTAACATAACATAAGGTGAGAAACTTTGGGAAGCAATTCTTCCGTCACAGTGAGGAGGAGATTCACTGTGATGGATGTTTGTGTGAACTGTGTTGGTGTTGTGTCTTGGTTCTTTTCTTGTTGCAGAAACCAAATTTTGTTTGAACTTCATTTGAGGTTCAAATGACAATAAACGGTATTGTATTGTATTGTCTTGTAATGCTCAAGACCTTGACAGCTGCAGGCACGGACAATAGTTAACCTCTGGTTGATCAAACGGCCAGCACTGGAGGAGATATCTTGGAAGGCTAGAGGCAAACATATGATCAAACAGCAAAGATGGCATTGAACAATCCCGTCGTCTCTGATACTTCACTCTCAATATTATTCTTGGCTTCGGTGATAAAAAGCCATTAAGCAGGAGCGGTTTCAGCTCACTGGTTACTATACATGCTCTCATATGAAAGGTATTGACTTTGGAAGGTAGCTAGCAAACACTTCACTGAAGCAAGATGAGGCATAGAAGCCTTCCAAACAGCTCCATTAAATATTAAGCATGTACGTCAACAGAAACAACATAATATTCTAGACTTATGACAGTTGTAAACCAACCTTCAATGCCATCAGTAGACGTTACAAGGTCTCTGAATATTAAAGTTCTGTTAGGCTTCTTACTGAACCTCTAATAACTCAGATTCAGATACTTCATTCATCGAGAGTAGGAATGGAGTGAGGTGGAGGATAAATGCGTTGCTGAAGGACTGGTGCAGAGGGCAGGGATTCAAATTTCTGGATCATTGGGACCTCTTTTGTGGAAGGTTCAACCTGTACAAAAAGGATGGGTTGCACTTGAACCTGAGGGGGACCAATATCCTGGCGGGGAGATTTGCTAAGGCTACTGGGGAGACTTTAATCTAGAACGGTTTGGGGGAGGGACTCAAATAGAGAAAGCTATTAGACAGTGTGTGAGGCAGGAGGCAGAGAAGGGAAGCACTCAGACCCAACATGTGGGGGGAAAGAAGAAAACAATAATAAACAGAGAATAAGAGGTGGTGGGGTTCTTAAATGGGTGAGCAGAGAAACAGAGGGGTGTAAAATGGGGGCGGAAGCAATAGGTAGCAAGGTGAAAAGTAAAAGTGGCAGGCAGACAAATCCAGGGCAAAAATCAAAAAGGGCCACTTTTCAACATAATTGTAAAAGGGGTAAGAGCGTTGTAAAAACAAGCCTGAAGGCTTTATGTCTCAATGCAAGGAGCATTCGTAATAAGGTGGATGAGTTGAACGTGCAGATAGCTATTAATGATTATGATATAGTTGGGATCAAGGAGACATGGCTCCAGGGTGACCAAGGCTGGGAGCTGAACATCCAGGGATATTCAATATTCAGGAGCGATAGAGAGAAAGGAAAAGGAGGTGGGGTAGCGTTGCTGGTTAGAGAGGAGATTAACGCAGTGGAAAGGAAGGACATTAGCTTGGAGGATGTGGAATCGGTATGGGTAGAGCTGCGAAACACTAAGGGGCAGAAAACACTGGTGGGTGTTGTGTACAGGCCACCTAGCAGTAGTAGTGAAGTTGGGGATGGCATCAAACAGGAAATTAGAAATGCGTGCAACAAAGGCAAAACAGTTATAATGGGTGACTTCAATCTACATATAGATTGGGTGAATCAAATTGGCAGGGGAGCTGAGGAAGAGGATTTATTGGAATGTATGCGGGATAGTTATCTAAACCAACATGTGGAGGAACCAACGAGAGAGCAGGCTATTCTAGATTGGGTATTGAGTAATGAGGAAGGGTTAGTTAGCAGTCTTGTTGTGCCTACCCCCTTGGGCAAGAGTGAACATAATATGGTTGAGCTCTTCATTAGGATGGAGAGTGACATTGCTAATTCAGAAACAATGGTTCTGAACTTAAAGAAAGTTAACTTTGAGGGTATGAGACGTGAATTGGCCAAGATTGACTGGCAATTAGTTCTAAAAGGGTTGACGGTGGATATGCAATGGAAGGCATTTAAAGACTGCATGGATGAACTACAAAAATTGTTCATCCCAGTTTGGGAAAAGAATAAATCAGGGAAGGTAGTGCATCCGTGGATTACAGGGGAAATTACGAGGGATAGTATCAAAGCAAAAGATGATGCGTACAAATTAGCCAGAAAAAGCAGCATACCAGAGGACTGGGAGAAATTCAGAGACCAGCAGAGGAGGACAAAGGGCTTAATTAGGAAAGGGAAAATAGATTATGAAAGAAAACTGGCAGGGAACATAAAAACTGACTGCAAAAGTTTTTATAGATATGTGAAGAGAAAGAGATTAGTTAAAACAAATGTAGGTCCCTTGCAGTCAGAAACAGGTGAATTGATCATGGGGAACAAGGATATGGCGGACCAATTGAATAACTACTTTGGTTCCGTCTTCACTAAGGAAGACATAAATAATCTGCCGGAAATAGCAGGGGACCGCGGCTCAAAGGAGATGGAGGAACTGAGTGAAATCCAGGTTAGTCGGGAAGTGGTGTTGGGTAAATTGAATGGATTAAAGGCCGATAAATCACCAGGGCCAGATAGGCTGCATCCCAGAGTACTTAAGGAAGTAGCTCCAGAAATAGTGGATGCATTAGTGATAATTTTTCAAAACTCTTTAGATTCTGGAGTAGTTCCTGAGGATTGGAGGGTAGCAAACGTAACCCCACTTTTTAAGAAGGGAGGGAGAGAGAAAATGGGGAATTACAGACCAGTTAGTCTAATATCGGTAGTGGGGAAACTGCTAGTCAGTTATTAAAGATGGGATAGCAGCACATTTGGAAAGTGGTGAAATCATTGGACAAAGTCAGCATGGATTTACGAAAGGTAAATCATCTGACGAATCTTATAGAATTTTTCGAGGATGTAACTAGTAGAGTGGATAGGGGAGAACCAGTGGATGTGTTGTATCTGGACTTTCAGAAGGCTTTTGACAAGGTCCCACATAAGAGATTAATATACAAACTTAAAGCACACGGTATTGGGTGTGCAGTATTGATGTGGATAGAGAACTGGCTGGCAAACAGGAAGCAAAGAGTAGGAGTAAACGGGTCCTTTTCACAATGGCAGGCAGTGACTAGTGGGGTACCGCAAGGCTCAGTGCTGGGACCCCAGCTATTTACAATTTATATTAATGAACTGGATGAGGGAATTGAAGGCAACATCTCCAAGTTTGCGGATGACACTAAGCTGGGGGGGCAGTGTTAGCTGTGAGGTGGATGCTAGGAGACTGCAAGGTGACTTGGATAGGCTGGGTGAGTGGGAAATGTTTGGCAGATTCAGTATAATGTGGATAAATGTGAGGTTATCCACTTTGGTGGCAAAAACAGGAAAGCAGACTATTATCTAAATGGTGGCCGATTAGGAAAAGGTGAGATGCAGCGAGACCTGGGTGTCATGGTACACCAGTCATTGAAAGTAGGCATGCAGGTGCAGCAGGCAGTGAAGAAAGCGAATGGTATGTTAGCTTTCATAGCAAAAGGATTTGTATAGGAGCAGGGAGGTTCTACTGCAGTTGTACAGGTTCTTGGTGAGACCACACCTGGAGTTTTGTGTACAGTTTTGGTCTCCACATCTGAGGAAGGACATTATTGCCATAGAGGGAGTGCAGAGAAGGTTCACCAGACTGATTCCTGGGATGTCAGGACTTTCATATGAAGAAAGACTGGATAGACTCGGCTTATACTCACTAGAATTTAGGAGATTGAGAGGGGATCTTATAGAAACTTACAAAATTCTTATGGGGTTGGACAGGCTAGATGCAGGAAGATTGTTCCCGATGTTGGGGAAGTCCAGGACAAGGGGTCACAGCTTAAGTATAAGGGGGAAATCCTTTAAGACCGAGATGAGAAAAACATTTTCACACAGAGAGTGGTGAATCTCTGGAACTCTCTGCCACAGAGGATAGTTGAGGCCAGTTCATTGGCTATATTTATGAGGGAGTTAGATGTGGCCCTTGTGGCTAAAGGGATCAGGGGGTATGGAGAGAAGGCAGGTACGGGACACTGAGTTGGATGATCAGCCATGATCATATTGAATGGCGGTGCAGGCTCGAAGGGCCGAATGGCCTACTCCTGCACCTATTTTCTATGTATCTATGTAACATAGAATAGTACAGCTCAGGAGTATAATGTCCATGATGAACATAATGCCATTAAACTAATGGGTGGCACAGCGGCACAGTGGTAGAGTTGCAGCTTTAGAGCCTTTAATTACAGCGCCAGAGACCCCGGTTTGATCCTGGCTACGGGCGCTCTCTGTACGGAGTTTGTACGTTCTCCTCGTGACCTGCCTGGGTTTTCTCCGAGAACTTCAGTTTCCTCCCACACTCCAATGATGTACAGGTCTGTAGGTTAATTGGCTTGGTACAAACGTAAATAAAAGTTGTGCCCTAGTGCATGGCGGTGTTAATGTGCGGGGATAACAGGTCCGCACTGACTCGGTGGGCCGGAAAGTCTGTTTCCGCGTTGTATCTCTAAACTGAACTAAACTAAACTAATTTCCTCTGCCCACTCGTGATCCATATCTTAGTTTAGTTTAGATTAGTTCATTATTATTGCCACCTGTGCAAAGATACAATGAAAAGCTTTTCCTTGCGTGCTATCCAATCAACATAATGACTATACCTGATAACAATCAAGCCGTCCACATTGCACAGATACAGGATAAAGGGTATAATGTTTACTGCAAGATAAAGTACAGTAAAGTCCAATTAAATATAGTTTGAAGTTCTCCTATGAGGTAGATGGGAGGTCGGGACTGTAATCTAGTTGATGAGAGGACGGTTCCGTGGCCTGATAACAGCTGGGAATAAACTGTCCCTGAATCTGGAGGTGTGTGCTTTCACACTTCTGTACCTCTTGCCTGATGGCACAGGGGAAAAGCGGGAGTGTCGGGGTAAGACTGGTCCTTGATTGTGCTGCTGGCTTTGCCGAGGAGGCGTATAGTGTGGATGGAGTCAATGGAAAGGAGGCAGGTTTGCGTCTATTCCCTGCCTATCTGAAATAGTGCCGACCGCCTCCACCAATCTCCCTGGCAGAGAGCCCCCTCTCACAGCTGACTGTGAGGATCCGGGACACTACTGGGTATGGAACTCCTCGCTGGAGCTGTGCACACTCCATCAGCGGCAATGCCCAGAGACCTTCCCGCCTGAAAGACCAGAAGGCTCGGCGGACCACAGAACCCGCATGAAGGCTCGGTACCAGGAGGGAGTCGCTAGAGATGTCAGCCATGAGGAACAAGGGCTGGAAGGAGGGAGATCCAGGGTATTGCCTCCAACACCTTCAAGGTCAAATGGAGGAAGGATCTATTGGACCGGACTTTGGACGTGGTAAAGGCACCAAAACATGGCGGTGCCTGCATGTGTAAATATGCAAAAATAATTTCACAGTGCAGTTGTACATGTGACCAATAAAACACCATTGAACCATTGCCCTTGCACTAAACGTTAATCCCTTGCCCTGTATCTGTACACTGCGGATGGCTCGATTGTAATCATGTATTGTTTTTCCGCTGACTGGTTAGCATGCAACAAAAGCTTTTCTCCATACCTCGGTACATGTGACAATCCACCAAAAGAGAATCTGAAACTGATAAACTAAACTGAACCACTGAACCATTGAACCATCACTCAGCACCCCCTGGCGCAGTTGATGGCTGATGTGGAGATACTGACATGAACTGTCTTTCTGCCTCCGTGCAGTCTCACCACAATATAGCTGGACATCTGGTCTCTGCCTCCTGGGAGCATCTTGAAGCTCCAGGGGAACAGTGGTGTGCCACCAGGTAATAGAGAGAATCCACTTGGGAGCGGACTTGTGTTCTCACCAGCAGTGTGTCGGTCTCCAGCCGCACGGTGCCAATGTGTCAGCAACCAACTGTCTTCTCAGCAGACAGAACTTCACATCTCTTGTGGACACAGCCCAGACCATCGCACAAACTAACCTCATTCCATCGACTCCATCTACCCCTCAAGCTGCCTCGGCCAGGCCAGCAGCATAATCAAGGACCAGTCGCACCCAGGCCACTCCCTCTTCTCCCCTCTCCCATCAGGCAAGAGGTACAGAAGTGTGAAAACGCACACCTCCAGATTCAACACCGTAAATTGGAGGAAATGCACCTCATATTCCGCTTGGGCAGTCTACATCCTGGTGGCCTCAACATTGAATTCTCCCAATTCTGCTAGCCCTTGCTGTCCCCTCCCCTTCATCAGCCATCTGGTTGTCTCCTCCCCTCCCCCAGCCCTCGGGCTCCTTCTCCGCCTTTTTCCTTTTTTCCTTTCTTCTCCCCACCCCCTATCAGTCTGAAGAAGGGTTTCGGCCCGAAACGTTACCTATTTCCTTCGCTCCATAGATGTTGCTGCACCCGCTGAGTTTCTCCAGCATTTTTGTGTACCTCCAGATTCAGGGACTGTTTCTTCCCAGCTGTTATCAGGCAACTGAACCATCCTATCAACAAATAAAGAGTGGTCCTAAGCTACCATCTACCTCATTGTGAGACCCTCGGACTATCTTTAATCAGACTTTACTGGACTTTATCTTGCACTAAACATTATTCCTTTTAGCCTATATCTATACACTGCAAACTGCATGATTGTAATGTATAGTCTTTCGGCCGACTGGATAGCCCACAACTAAAAAGCTTTTAACTATTCACATGACAATAATAAAGATAACTATACTAGACTGCTGGGGGAACACAGTGGGTCGAGCAACTTCTGCTGGAGGAAATAAATTGTCAATATTTCAGGTCAAAACCTTCCATCAGGACTAAAACTGGAGAGGGAAGCTTGCCAGTATTACAAAGGCAAAGAATACAGGGCACAGAACAGTACACCACAAGAACAGGCCCTTCAGCCCACAAGACGATAGACACAAAAAGCTGGACTAACTCAGCAGGACAGGCAGCATCTCTGGAGAGAAGGAATGGGTGATGTTTCGGGGCGAGAACCTTCTTCAGTCCTTCAGCCCACATCTATGTCATACATGATGCCAGGACTATCACAACTACCAGCACATAACCCATATCCATTCATTCTCTGCATATCCATATCCATAATTCTACAGGGCCCTAGTGAGACCACACCTGGAGTATTGTGTGCAGTTTTGGTCTCAAAATTTGAGGAAGGACATTCTTGCTATTGAGGGAGAGCAGCGTAGGCTCAAGAGGTTAATTTCCGGGATGGCGGGACTGTTATGCTGATAGAATGGAGTGGCTGGGCTTGTATACTCTAGAATTTAGGATGAGAGGGGATCTTATTGAAACATATAAGATTATTAAGGGATTGGACACACTAGAGGCAGGAAACATGGTCCCGATGTTGGGGGAATCCAGAACCAGGGGCCACAGTTTAAGAATTAGGGGTAGGCCATTTAGAACGGAGATAAGCAAAAACGTTTTCACCCAGAGAGTGGTGAATCTGTGGAATTCTCTGCCTCAGAAGGCAGTGGAGGCCAATTCTCTGGATGCTTTCAAGAGAGAGTTAGATATAGCTCTTAAAGATAGCGGAGTCAGGGGATATGGCGAGAAGGCATGAATGGGGGGGGGGGGGGTACTGCTTGTGGATGATCGGCCATGATCATATTGAATGGCGGTGCTGGAATGGCCTACTCCTGCACCTATTGTCTATTGTCTATTGTCTATTGTCTATCCAAAAGTCTTGTAAATGCCACTAACATATCTGCTTCAACTACCACCCCCGCTCTCACCACCCTCTGGGAGTAATTTGGAAGACATGGGATTTTTTCATCCCAGTCAGGAAGAAACATACTAAGGGGAGAATGAGGTGACTGTAGTTGGCCAAGAAAGTCAAAGGCACCATAAAAGCTAGAGAATTGGGAAGCTATTAAAAACCATAAACCATTAAAAAAAAAGCAAGATGGCGAAATATTAAGTTACGCCTGCCAATAAATTAAAATAGGATCTAAAAGATTTTTCAGATATAGAAAAAGTAAAAGAGAGGCAGGAGTAGACATTGGATTGTTGGAGATGTAATGAGGAACAAGGAAATGGTGGATGAACTGAATATGTTTAAGAATAAGGGGTAAGCCTTCTTTAAGAATAAGGGGTAAGCCATTTAGAACGGAGATGAGGAAATACTTTTTCACAGAGAGTTGTTATTCTGTGGAATTCTCTGCCTCAGAAGGCAGTGGAGGCTGGCTCTCTGGAGGCTCTCAAGACAGAGCTAGATAGAGCTCTTAAAGATATGGGATATGGGGAGAAGGCAGGAACAGGGTACTGATTGTGGATGATCAGCCATGATCACATTGAATGGCAGTGCTGGCTCGAATGGCCTACTCCTGCATTGTCTATTGTCTATTGACAGTGGAAGACGCCAGCAACATGCCAGAAATTTAAGAGGGTCAGGGGGCAGAAGTGAGCGCAGTCACTATTTTACTTCGGAGTCACGTGAGTGACTACGTGAAGAAGACCCGTCAGGGCGCATGCGCGTCATTACGTCGGTCGCATTGGCGCAGACAGGCTGGGAGGAACAAAGTTCTCCAGCGGTAAGTTTGAAAAATCCTACAGGTAAGTTTAAACTTACTTTTCAGGTTGTCCATTGCAGGAATCTTTTCTCGCAGGTTCCTGCTGGACATGAAATTCAGCAAAACCCGGTGGACCGTGGGGAAATTGTGGACCGCGGGGATGCCGGCTTCGGACCGCGGGAGTGTGGTAGCAGGCGGCCGGTGGGTTTTGCTGGTTGAGTCGCGGACAGAATGGTCCGCGACTCCCGAGGTTTAATTCGGGCCGCGGGTTTTTTGTAGACCGCGGGTTGTGCAAGCTGCGGTCACTGCGGGTGGCTGTTGGGCTTGTTATTTCGAGTCACTGACAGGCAGGTCAGCGACTCCAGAGATATGTTTTAAATAGGGGCCGTGGGGTTTCACTAGACCGTGGGGATACCGGCTACGGTCCGCGGTAAAGTGAGGAGCCGGTGGCCGTCGGACTTCTTGTTAGAGTCGCTGACAGTAAGGTCAGCGACTCCTGAGGGTATTCGGGGTGCAGACTGAGCGTGGTCGTCGGGTTACTACCCGGCTCATTGAGGGAAGGACCCCGACTTTGGCAGCCCATATGAGTTTGAACTTTGTGGAGCCTGGCCAGGAGGGTCCCCTCTCTTATATATGTATGTCCTCAATGGAGAGATTAGAGATTAGAGATTAGAGATTCCTTTATTTGTCATTCAGACCTTTCGGTCTGAATGAAATTTCGTTGCCTGCAGTCATACATATAATAATAAATGACAAAACACACAATAAACACAAATTAACATCCACCACAGTGAGTTCACCAGGCACCTCCTCACTGTGATGGAGGCAAAAGTCTTAAAGTCTCAGTCTCTTCCCGCTTTGTTCTCCCTCTGCGCTGAGGCGATCCAGGCTTCTGATGCTGTGACCCCGCCGGGCGACGATAAGCCAGTCCCGCGGCCGAATCCGTGCTCCGCGACGGGCCGGCTCAAACTCCGCGGCCCGGGGTGGTCGAAGCTGCCGAAGCTGCCGCCCTCCAGTCCAGCGGACGCAGCTGTAGTTGCGGGAGCCCCAGAAAAACAGGTCACCAACCTGTGACCTGCGCGCTCCCGACGATGTCGTCCACCGGGCCCGCGGCCGAGCCTCCGGATTCAGGTCGCCACCAGTGTCCTAGGTCGCCACCGCCGGAACGCCACCGCAGCCCCGAAGTTGGCCAGCCTCGCGCTCCCGAAGATGTCGTCCACTGGGCCAGCTGCGGCCGAGCCTCCGGATTCAGGTCGCCACCAGTGTCCTCGGTCGCCACCGCCGGAACGCCACCGCAGCCCCGAAGTTGGCCAGCCTCGCGCTGGTAAGTCCTGGCTCTGCCTCCGGAGCCTCGAGGTCGGCCGGTCGCTCGCAGTTGGAGTTGGAGGCCGGCAGCTCGCAGTTGGAGTTGGAGGCCGGCAGCTCCGCCATTTTGGCCTCAGCGCAGACGGAGGCAGAGAAGGGGGATACGACAAGAAAAAGTCGCATTCCCCCGAAGGAAGAGACAAAAGTCATGTTTCACCCCCCCACCCCACACATACACAACCCAATAAACTAAAATTTAACTAAAACAGGACAAAAGAAAACAAAAAAAAAAGTAAAAACAGACGGACTGCAGGCGAGCCACTGCTGTACGACAGCGCCGCCACTTCCGGAGAGGAGTAAGGTCTCAGGGCTGCTTACCAATTCCTCAGTGGAGAGGAGTACAAGGGGTCAGTGTACCCCAACCCCAACTCAGGAAGTGAGATTAGTGGTTTATCACCCTTATGTGTCTATGGCAGTAGCATTTTCTGCTAATTCTGTGGAGGTTTCAGGTCTATGCCAAGCTGGCCTTCAAGGAGAATTTACAATTCATGCATGCCCTCCAAATTAAGGACGAACGCAATTTTGGGAAGCGTTCAAAAGGGTAGACATTATAGTTACCACTTGGTCACATTGTGACTATTATACCGAGACAGATGATTATCATTTACTCAATTAAGGAAATGGGAAGCCTTGTTGAGCTGTATTATCAGTCACCTGTGGGAGTTACACCAGGTGGCGTCATAGTAATTCCACTCATTAAAAGGGACTGTGCACGGTCTCTTCCCCAAGACGCCGGATTACTCATATTAAAAGTAAATAAATCCCAGGTTTAACTGGGATGGGCGTCTTTATTCACATAAATGTCTTTGCCTATGACAAATAACTTACGTTTTGTTCCAGCATTTCCCACTATGTCTGATGTACGGGGGCCAGAGGCACTCCAATTCTTCCCTATAGACGGCATTGGCATCGGGAAGGAGCACGATTTGGAGTCGCTAGCAGGTGGAGCCTGTTTGGGGAAGGAGGATACCAACAGAGTATCGATTTGCATGGCTAGTCCTGGCGGCTGCTGTAGGCAGCGACCTGATAACCCCCTCGGAGTGAGTGCCAAGCCAGGGGTATCAATGTCAGACAACATTGCGTCTCGTTGCAATCCAACAACGCTCCATCGTAAGGCATGTCAGGCAGCAACACCTAGTAAAGAGTTGCAAAAATCCCCCCACTCAAGGCTTGGAGTGGTCGAGAGACTGCTACAGGAGGATGCACATGTGCCTGAAGCAACACCTGTTTGCAGGGTTGCCATTCCTCCCACTTGGTGCACCACAGTGGTCGAGATAGTGCTAAAATACATGCACACATGCCTGAGGTGACGCCTAGTAAAGGGTTGCCAAAATTTCTCCCACTCAAATGGCGGAGTGGTCGAGAGAGTGCTACAGGAGTATGCACAAGGACCTGAAGCAACACCTGTTTGCAGGGTTGCCATTACTCCCACTCGGTTCTCCGTAGTGGTCGAGATGGTGTTAAAATACATGCACACAGGCCTGGGGCTGCTCCTGTTGCAGGTTACATAAGTCCTCCCACGTGGATGTATAGCGGATGAAGTTGGAGCCACACACATATGTGATAAGATTGTGGGGAATGGTGTCGAACAACATGCTTGGTACAGAGGCATGTACAAGCAAATGGAGGAGATGGATGGTGATACCTGCTTCAGCTTCGATAAGTCCCACTCGAAAAGAGTGTCTAAGGTTAGTATGGATTAACTCCAAACAGGAATCCAAACATGGCTATGTGCCGGGATCCCATGCTGAATGCATGAGGGTAAGCAGTGGGCGTTGCCTCTAAAATTGCTGCTCAGTCGCTGATTGCTGATCCATCCAGAGAAATTCAAATTAACACCTGACTATTTGGGTCACAATTGATTCAATTAAGTGACTCTGGCCTGGGAAAAAAAGGTGGAGCTAATTGACAGCTGTATCAAGCTAATTGAAGCATTAAGGATACATTCGGGTCATTATAATAGACCTATGCAGTTATCAGTAAAGGCTATTCTGATTTGCAATGGTGGATTCACCATTTGTCCAGGAGTTATAGCAATATAATGCTTGACCAGCCTTCCATGATTTTGCAGATGAATGTCAGTGCACTCGGGTGGGGTGTCACGGATACGAGTTTCAGCTGTGGAGGCAGATGGACTGAGCAAGAGGCATCGCTTCTGCAGACATGGGCAATTAACTATTAAGAGGTTTTTATGGACAAGGCTTATTGCTCTAACAAATGTAATCTGCATGGTCAGTTTCAGATTGACAATACTACGCAAGTGGCATATATATTAATCACATCCGTGGAATCAAGTCGGGATTTTGTGACAGATTGGCTAATCAAATTTGGGCCTGGTGCATTGGAAAATATATTTCAGCTATTTATCTACCAGGTAGATTCTACATAGTAGCAGACGCCAAGTCACGAAAGTTCCATGACAACATAGATTGGATGTTCAACAAGGAAGTGTTCAATAATATAGTACTTGTATATGAATGCCAGATATCGATTTGTTTTGCATCAAGGTCAACCATCAGCAGCCTAAATAGGTTTCATGGGAACCAGTCCAGGTGGCAGTTGCAATTGATACTTTGACGTTACATTGAGGTGGTATGTTTTATATATTTTCCTACCATTTTGCCTAATAGGTCGGAGTCTGCAAGAAATCAAGCAGGATGCCGCTTTGGGGGTGCTTGTAATACCTAATTGGCCGAATCAAGCATGGTTTCCCTTTGATGTTACAGTTAGGGATCCAACCTCTTTTTGGTGGTTCCCAAGCGTAGGAATTGACTGGAGCATCCGCTAACACGGGAAAGTCAGTTATGTGATTGTATTGACTTGTTAATTTGCAGGTTTTAAGAAGGCCATACCTGGAGCAAGGACTGACTGGGTGAACGGTGGACATGCTCACTGTAGCCTGGAGAAAGAGTACTCAAAAGGTGTATATTACTTATGTAAAAAATGGGAGCAATATTGTGTACAAAATAATGTTGACTATAGTACTGCAGGTATTGTGGATATTTTAGAGTTCCTGTTGACACTCTATGATGACGAGGGGCTCAGTTATAGCACCATTAATACAGCTTTAAGTGCTTTATCATCGTATGGTTTAGATGGGGTCAGGAAAGATCCTATTGAGTTACATCATATCATAGCTGGATTGATGAAAGGAATTTCAACTCTAAACCTCCTAAACCCAGGTATAAGGCGATCTGCGATGTAAGTGAGGTCCTCAAGATGCTTCGACAGTAGGTTCCAGTCATGTCTCTGAATTTGCCAAACTTATCATGAAAATGGTTATGCTCTTGGCATTGGTTCAGCATAGCAAGTGCAGATTTTGCAAAAACTTCTGCTAGACAGGATGAAAGTTGCTGATGAGAATGTTATGTTATATAATTGCATCCTGCTTAAGCAGAGCAGGCCAGGTGTCACAGGTTTGTTAAAATTGTGTTTCAGCATAACCTACTGATCCATGTTTATGTGTAATGGCACATTTATTTTCATTATATTGAAGCTATAAAGACCTTAAGAAATGTGGGAACAGCATTGTTCATCAGTTACATGAAGCCACACAGGAGAGTGTCAGTGCAGACTATCTCAATGTGGTTTAAAGCAAATGTTGATTAAGGCAGGTATTAACACTGAAGTGTATATATCCGTTTTCCACTAGTGCAGCAACAACGTCGTCGGCTAGGGCGATGGATGTTCACAGCGGCCATATTTTATAGGTGCCGGGTGGTCAAATGAATTATTTTAAATAAAATTTACCATTCGCCGATCGGAGAGAGGCTGTTTGCAAATTCAGTATTAAGTCCTGTTTAGTTCCCCTGGGATAGACGGGTTACTGTTTGTTTTGATTATTCAAATCAATTGTTACTGCATGATATTAACATTTCATGTTTAATGCATTATTGATTGTTTCTCATCGAAAGTCAATCAATGCAGTGAAGCTGGGATTTGGATCTGCGGCATAAAATCACAGAGCTTTGTACCCTTCACCTAGTCACTCACGTGACTCCGAAGTAAAATAGTAAGATTAAACGAGAACTTACCAGTTTGAAGTTTGATCTTTATTTTATGAAGAGTTACGTTGGTGATTACGTGCCCGCCACGCCAAACCCTCTCTCATAAAAAAGGTCATATGGTAGTTCTCATGTTGCTCATCTTAATATGTTACTTCAAATATTGTGTTGTCTGTGATTTCATACCGCTGCTTTGAAGATTGACGCGCATGCGCCCTGACGGGTCTTCTTCACGTAATCACCAACGTAACTCCTCATAAAATAAAGATCAACTGGTAAGTTCTCGTTTAATCTTACTATTAATGAGAAGAAGATGGAAGTTGAAAGGTCTGAAGGTGGATAAGTCATCTGGATACACCTCGGGGTTCTCAAAGAAGGAAAGCAACCAATGCAATCAAGGAACTTTTTCACTTCACTTCTCTCTCCTGTTGTACAGAAGGTTAAATGCCTGAAAGAGCATACAACCAGATTCACGAACAGCTTCATCCCAGCTGTTATCAGACTACTGAAAAGTCCTCTCAAAAGCCAGAGTGTAGTTCCAATTTCCCAATTTACCTTCTGGCAACCCTTACACATTTTCAGTTCAGTTTAGTATATTGTCACGTGTACAGTGGAAAGCTTTAGTTTTGCGTGCTAACCAGTCAGCGGAAAGACAATAGATTATTACATTAGAGCCATTTACAGTGTATAGAGACATGATAAGGGAATAACGTTTATTGCAAGGTAAAGCCAGCAAAGTCCAATCAAAGATAGTCCGAGGGTCACCAATGAAGTAGATAGCAGTTGCCTGATTACAGCACTTTGTCTATAACTGTAATGTTTCTCTGCAACTGTACCATTGTAAAGCTATGACACTGCACTCTGATATTTTCCTCTTGGCATTGCCTGTCGCACTTGTGTATGGTTTGCTTGTGCTCATGTTTGGTATGATTTGACTGCCCAGCCGCAAACACAGTTTTTCACTATCTCAATACACATGACAATAATAAACCAATACGAATATCAATATAAATGAGTATGTTAATGAGGGGTGTGGGGGAGGGGGGCTTGTAGGGGTGAGAGGGTGTGGGGGAGGGAGGTGTAGTGGAGGGGGTTGTAGGGGAGGGGGTAGTGTGGGCTTACCGGTTCCTGGCCCCGGCTCCTGGCCCCAGCTCCAACCGCATTCCTGGCTGCAGGACATGGCTCCGGAATCGCTCAGCTGCTCCCATCCCCAGTGGCTATCATGCTCACAGACCCTGCTCACGAACACAGCCCCCCCCCCTCCCCAAACACAGCCCGCCCCCGCCCGCGGAACACAGCCCACACTCCGCTGCTTCAGCTTTATTGTCTGTGGCTTCTGGATGGGCGGCTTCTGGATGGGCGGCTTCTGGAAGGGCAGCTTCTGGACAGGCAGCTTCTGGACGTGATCACGGACTCAGCCCCACCTCTGGGGTTTTATTCTCCAGCGGGTGCTGGAAGGGGCATTACCTTCTCTATCCACATCAGTATTGATGTGGATAGAGAACTGGCTGGCAAACAGGAAGCAAAGAGTAAGAGTAAACGGGTCCTTTTCACAATGGCAGGCAGTGACTAGTGGGATACCGCAAGGCTCAGTGCTGGGACCCCAGCTATTTACAATTTATATTAATGATCTGGACGAGGGAATTGAAAGCAACATCTCCAAGTTTGCGGATGACACTAAGCTGGGGGGGGGCAGTGTTAGCTGTGAGGAGGATGCTAGGAGACTGCAAGGTGACGGATAGGCTGGGTGAGTGGGCAAATGTTTGGCAGATGCAGTATAATGTGGATAAATGTGAGGTTATCCACTTTGGTGGCAAAAACGGGAAGGCAGACTATTATCTAAATGGTGGCCGATTAGGAAATGGGGAGATGCAGCGAGACCTGGGTGTCATGGTACACCAGTCATTGAAAGTAGGCATGCAGGTGCAGCAGGCAGTGAAGAAAGCGAATGGTATGTTGGCCTTCATAGCAAGAGGATTTGAGTATAGGAGCAGGGAGGTTCTACTGCAGTTGTACAGGGTCTTGGTGAGACCACACCTGGAGTATTGCGTACAGTTTTGGTCTCCAAATCTGAGGAAGGACATTATAGCCATAGAGGGAGTGAAGAGAAGGTTCACCAGACTGATTCCTGGGATGTCAGGACTTTCATATGAAGAAAGACTGGATAGACTTGGCTTATACTCGCTAGAATTTAGGAGATTGAGAGGGGATCTTATAGAAACGTACAAAATTCTTATGGGGTTGGACAGGCTAGATGCAGGAAGATTGTTCCCGATGTTGGGGAAGTCCAGGACAAGGGGTCACAGCTTAAGGATAAGGGGGAAATCCTTTAAGACCGAGATGAGGAAAAACTTTTTCACACAGAGTGGTGAATCTCTGGAACTCTCTGCCACAGAGGGTAGTTGAGGCCAGTTCATTGGCTATATTTAAGAGGGAGTTAGATGTGGCCCTTGTGGCTAAGGGGATCAGGGGGTATGGAGATAAGGCAGGTACGGGATACTGAGTTGGATGATCAGCCATGATCATATTGAATGGCGGTGCAGGCTCGAAGGGCCGAATGGCCTACTCCTGCACCTATTTTCTATGTTTCTATGTTTCTATGAATGACAGGCGAGAAGACCAATCTGCTTATCTCATGATTTTTTAAACCTTCATAACTTTTGTAATCCGCCACCGATCAGAACATAACTTGCTGCGCTTGGAGCAGAGGAGAACGGTGAGTAAGGTGGCGGAAAAATCCTAGCGATATTGGGTACCGTTTTTGCACAAATTAAAAAACAACTCGGACTGGAAGTGGTCAAGATGAGCGTTTTAGTAATAGTATAGATGGTATATTTGAGTTGTTGGACAGCATGCAAAATAAAGCTTTTCACTGCGCCTCTCAGTGCATGTGACAATAATACCTAATCCTATGTATGAGTTCATTAGAGGTATGTTTAAAGGAGATGTGTGGGTTTTACACAGATAATGGTAGGTGCCCTGAACCGTGCTTCCATTGGTTGTGGTTGAAGGATAGAATCGTGGCATTTAAGAGGTTTAGATTTAAGAGGTACGGTGGCGCAGCAGTAGTGTTGCTGCCTTACAGCGCTTGCAGCATCGGAGTCCCGGGTTGGATCCCAACTACCGATGCCGTCTGTATAGAGTTTGTACGTTCTCCCCATGACCTGCGTGGGTTTCCTCCAAGATCTGTCACATTTTCTCCCACACTCCAAAGACGTACAGGTATTCAGGTAAATTGGCTTGGTAAATGCAAAAATTGTTCCTAGTGTGTGTAGGATAGTGTTAACGTGCAGGGATCGCTGGACAGCGTGGACCTGGTGGGCCGAAAGGCCTGTTTCCCCTGTATCTCTATGCTAAACTAAACCCCAAAAAAGCTGATCGGTTGGATAGTATGCAAAACAAAGCTTTTCACTGTACACTCTATACACTAATAAGAAACCTAAACCTCATCCAAGTTGTAGGCCAACTGAATGACAACAAGCCAGACTGTGAGTGAGTAGGAAGGAACTGCAGATGCAGTTTGACACCAAAGATAGACACAAAATGCTGGAGCAACTCAGTGGATCAGGCAGAATCTCTGGAGAAAAGGAATATGTGATGTTTCGGGTCACGACCCTTCTTCAAACTCAAGCAGACTGAAGAAGGGTCTCGACCCAAAAAGTTTCCTTTATTCCTTTATTCCAGCGATGCTGCCTGACCCACTGAGTTGCTCCAGCATTTTGAGTCTAATTTCTGTGCGTCAAGCCGATTTTAATTCCACTGTAGATCGAAACAAAATGCTGGAGTAACTCAGTGGGACAGGCAGCATCACTGGAGAGAAGGAATGGGTGACGTTTCGGGTCGAGACCCTGCTTCAGACAATTTTTAATTCCACAGTCCCCGTCACTGCTCTGAAATCATTAAGCCAAAAATGCTGTCTAGTTTTTGCTGGCTGTGCTCTTTCCCAAAAGTAAAGGTTTGTCACTTTGTAATGAAGACAGAGTCTTTTTAACAGGAATAGTCCTATACGAGCCATGCACTTAAGTGTAATTTACTGCCATTCCTGATCGTGGTCAATACCAGCAAGATTATCAGTGCCTTCAGAAGCCTTCGTTGGGTGACAGGGTCATTAGTAGGTGATCAATTATGTGGTCTTCTGAGAATAGGGCTATAATGTCATCACTTATTACATTGGCGGCAAGGAGGTCATCGTGAGCTCGGGAACTTAGAAATTCCAATGTGCTGCGTTATATTTTATACTGGGCCCTGTAGTTATAAATCGCAGCAAGCCGAGGCAGAAATCTGACCATCCATTTCCTGTTACAGATGATGCTTGGGTACCACACCACCTTTCCACATCCGTCAGGCACGTAACGATGACAGTCCTGGTGCAAGGATAATTTTTGGAACATTTCCAGGAGAAATTATATCCGATGGTTTCTAAGCAGCATGCAATTGATTTAAAAAGGCTGCAGATGCGGGAAATCGGGAATAAAACAGAAAGTGCTGGAAATTTTCAACAAGCCAGGAAGCATATGTAGAAAGAGAAGCAGTTATCATTTCTGGCAAACTACGTCAGAATGTGATCGGGATTGAAGATCATTTTTCTGGCAGACCATTTTTAGTTTAGTTTAGTGTAGAGATACAGCACGGAAACAGGCCCTTCGGCCCACCGAGGAAACTGAAGACCTCGGAGAAAACCCACATGGTCATTGGGCGAACGTACAAACTCCTTACAGACAGCATCCGTAGTCGTAGCCATGATCACATTGAATGGTGGTGCTGGATCGAAGGGCCGAATGGCCTACTCCTGCACCTATTGTCTATTGTCAATTGAACCTGGGTCTCTGGCGCTGTGAGGCAGCAACTCCACCGCTGCGCCACCATGTCGTTTCTGGTAACCTAGATCAGAACATGAGCAGGATTGAAGATAAGTTTTCTCGTGGACCATTATTGAAAGGGGCCTCCCTGAGAAGGTTCTGGAATGCTATGGGAAACCAGATTCAGGCAGGTCTTCATTAATCTTCTTGCTTCCTTAATTTCCTTTGGACCTCAAATCAATTTTTGCAAGTTCCTGTCTAGAGTCATAGAGTCATACAGTGTGGAAACAGGCCCTTCGGCCCACCTTGCCCACACTAACCAACATGCCCCATCTACACTAGTCCCACCTACCTGCATTTGGACCATATCCCATTAAACCTGTCCAATCCATGTACCTGTCTAATTGTTTCTTAAACATTGTGATAGAACCTGCCTCAACTACCTTTTCCAGCAGCTCGTTCTATGCACCCACCATACTTTGTGTAAAAATGTTATCACTCGTGTTCCTATTAATTCTGTCCACCCCCCCCCCCCCCCCCCACCTTAAACCTATGTCTTTGGGTTCTCGATTCCCCCATCTGTCTAATACCATCAAAGTTGGCTTTGCCCCAAATTAGAACTTTAACCTGTGGACCAGCCTTGTCCTTATGTCTGAAGAAAGGTCCCGACCCAAAACGTTGCCTAACAATGTCCTCCAGAGATGCTGCCTGACCTGACAAATTAGTCCAGCACTTTGTGTTTTACTTAAGATTTCAGCAGTTCCTTATATCTCTCTGTCCTTATCCATAACTATTTAGAAAGCTCGTAGAACTGTGGTCCCAAAGTGCATGCCCACGTTCACTTCACTCACTTGCCCTGCCAAATTCCCTCAGAGTAGGTCAAGCTTTGCCCTCTCCCCTTGTCGGTCCCTCTACATTTCTTTAGACATTAGACCTTAGAGATACAGCACAAAAACAGACCCTTTGTCCCACCAAGTCTGCGCTGGTCAACAATCACCCTGTACGCTAGCACTATCCCGCACACTAGGGACTATTTACAATTTTACCGAAGCCAATTATCATACAAACCTGTACATCTTCGGAGTGTTGGAGGAAACCAGAGGACCTTGAGAAACCCCACATGGTCACAGGGAGAACGTACAAACTCCATACAGACAGCACCCGGTCAGGATCGAACCCGGGTTTCTGGCGCTGTGGGGCAGCAACTCTTCTGCCGCTCCATTGTGACACCCTTGTCTGTTTCCTGCACACACTCAACAAATTTCAGCCCATCTGAGCCCTTGGCATTATGACAATGTCCGTCTATAGAAAGCCAATATGCCAAAAGTATTCTTCTCCACCCTTTCTACCTGTGACCTGAATTTCAGGGAACTATGTACTTATATCTGGTAGCAATTAAATACCCCCGTGGAGAATCCAATTATTTCCTAAACAGTGTCACACTTCATTAATCCATTGGAATAATGGTCCAGACATTAAGTCAGGGGAATAATTTCTCCATTAATAGTTTCAAGCTGTGTCATCTACTCCTGAATTTACAATTGAAGTTAACACTTGGTTTTGGACTTACCTTTCCTGTGTGCCAAGATTCAAAAAGTAATGTGACTAATAGGAGCTTGTCCGAAGTAGAAGTTGGAAAAGGTGTCTTGCTTCCAAGATGACGCCCAACCCAGGAGACTATTTGTGTGCTAGCCACAGATGCAGATCTACAAACACATATTACAATTGCTCCACACTTTAAAATCTCTATTCCTACAGCAACATTTCTTACTTTAACTATGATCTTCTTAAACTCCTCCCAAATCATCCTATCACAACCAGAGAAAAGTCCTGAAATACTATCTCCCTCATTGTTGGACTATCCTTGTTCGGTCTTTGCTGGCTTTACCTTAAATGTTCTTCCCTTATCGTGTATCCATACACTGTAAATGGCTCGATTGCAATCGCGTATTGTCTTTCCACTGACTGGATAGCACGCAAACAAAAGCGTTTCACTATACCTCGGTACACGTGGCAATAATCTAAATGAAACAATAAACTCCATCAGCCCATCATGTCTGCTTCATCGTTCATGGTTTAGTTTAATTTAGTTTATTATTGTCACGTGTACCGAGGTACAGTGAAAAGCTTTTGTTTGCGTGCTATCCAGTCAAAGAACAAACTGTACATGATTACAATCAAGCCGTCCACAGTGTGCAGACACAAACAAATAGATCAAATAGAACAAGTTGACCTATAACTTTAGGCTGTGCTCGCCATACGCCATACAGTATAAAGTCCAGTAAAGTCCAAATTAAAGATAGTTCAAAGTCTCCAATAAGGTAGAAAGTAGCTCAGGACTGCTCTCTAGTTGGCGATAGGATGGTTCGGTTGCCCAATAAAAGCTGGGAAGAAACTGTCCCTGGCTCTGGAAGTGTGCGTTTTCAAACATCTGTACATCTTGTCTGTTTGGAGAGGGGAGGAGGGAGTGACCAGGGTGAGACTCGTCCTTCATTATGTGGTGGCCATGCCGAGGCAGCGTGAAGTGTAGATGGGATGTCAACAGAAGGGATGTTGATAGACACAAAATACTGGAGTAACTCAGCGGGACAGGCAGCATCTCTGGAGAGAAGGAATGGGTGACGTTTCAGGTCGAGATCCTTTTTAGATTAGTCTGGGGAAAGGGAAACAAGAGATATAGACAGTGATGTAGAGAGATATAGAACAAATGGATGAAAGATATGCAAAAAAATAACAGTGATAAAGGAAACATGCCATTGTTATCTGTTTGCTAGGTGAGAATGGGAACCTGGTGCGATTTGGGTGGGGGAGGGATGGAGAGAGAGGGAGTGCAGAGGTTACTTGAAGTTAGAGAGAAAACACACATGGCTGTGTTAGCTAGAGTTGGGGAGCAGGGGGGATCGCAGAGGGGGTGCAGTGAGAAATGATGTTGCAGAAGTCTCGTCGGAGAGATGAGAACAGTAAACATATCTTGAGGAGATTTTGCAGTGGAGCAGACAAAATGTGTAGGAAGGAACTGCAGATGTTGGAGGTTCATGATCGTCTGATTGGAACCCTTCTTCAGACTGATTGTCGTGGGGTAAGAGAAGGCTGGAAAAGAGGTGAATCAATCTGAAGAAGAGTCACGACCCAAAAAGGTCACCTATCCATGTTCTCCAGAGATGCTGCCAAACCCGCTGAGTTACTCCAGCATTTTGTGTCTTTTCTTGGCAAAATAACATCTGCAGTTCCTTATTTATGTATTTTGACTGCTCCACTGCAAAATCTCCTCAAGGTATGCCTACGTTGAAGAAGTTCTCCTCCTCTCCTCCTTCATCCTCTCTCCGTTGAGTTCTCCAGAATTGTGTGTCCTTCCAAGGACATAAAGTCCCTGGATACCACACCTGAAGCAACAGATGGTTGGAAAGATTATGCCCAGCTTCTCTGCAATGTCTTCCCTTCTGTCCCTCATCAACCTAGGATGTTCAATGGTCCAATGGTTCTTTATTATCACATGTACCGAGGTACAATGAAATTCCATTTTTGCCTGCAGTTCAGTAAATGATTGTATTCCATTGGAGCCCAGTCAATTATCGACTCCAAGTGCAGCAAGCCTTACCTGTCCAGATATTTTTAGGAATCTAGGGGTGGCAGCGGTACAGTTGCTCACTTACAGCGGTTACAGCGCCAGAGACTCGGGTTCGATCCTGACTATGGTCTGCATGGAGTTTGTACGTTCTCCCCGTGACCTGCGTGGGGTTTCTCCGAGATCTTCGGTTTCCTCGCACACTCAAATGAAGTTCAGGTTTGTAGGTTAATTGATTTGGTATAAATGTAAATGGGCCCTATTGTGTGTAGGACAATGTTAGTGTGCGGGGATCGCTGGTTCGTGCGGACTCGGTGGGCGATGGGCCTTCCTCGCTGTATCGCTAAAATAAACTAAACTAGATCTGCGATCTGGCAAGTTCAAAGGGAAGATCGAAGTAGATCCAATTGGGTAAATATTTGAAGAGAAGAAAACTCCAGGAACGAACACTGAACACTTGGTTACTCTATCGGAGAGCTAGCACAGGCTTGAGGGCTGAACATCTTCAATCACTGCTATAAGACAATAAGATGCTGTATGATACGGTACAATAAGATACGATAAGGATAATAAGATACGGTATGAATATTGACTTCTCTAACTTCAAGTAACCCTTGCTTTCCCTCTCTCTCTCCATCCCTCCCCATCCTAGTTCTCTGTCTAGTTTGACTGTGCTCCTGTTTAAATTATACTTTGTATGCCTCGCCATCACCTTCCCCAAGCAAACAATAATCCATTCCACATTTTCCTTCAGCTTCGTCCCCTTCGATCTCCCGTTTTCATACCTTACCCTTCCATATCTCTCATTTAGATATTATCTAAATGCTGTCAAGTTGGGAGGGGAAGTACAATGGGATCTGGGGGTCCTTGTTCATCAGTCAATGAAAGTAAGTATGCAGGTACAGCAGGCAGTGGATAAAGCTAATGGCATGTTGGCCTTCATAACAAGAGGAGTTGAGTATAGGAGCAAAGAGGTCCTTCTGCGGTTGTACAGGGCCCTATTGAGACCACACCTAGATTATTGTGTGCAGTTTTGGTCTCCAAATTTGAGAAAGGGCATTCTTGCTATTGAGGGAGTGCAGCGCAGGCTCACGGTAATTCCAGGGATGGCGGGACTGTCATATGCTGAGAGAATGGAGCGACTGGGCTTGTAAACTCTGGAATTTAGAAAGATGAGAGGGGATCTTATTGAAACATAAGATTGTTAAGGGTTTGGACACGCTAGAGGCAGGAACCATGTTCCCGATGTTGGGGGAGTCCAGAACCAGGGGCCACAGTTTAAGAATAAGAGGTATGCCATTTAGAATGGAGATGAGGAAACACTTTTTCACACGGAGAGTTGTGTGTCTGTGGAATTCTCTGCCTCACAGGGCGGTGGAGGCAGGTTCTCTGGATAATTTCAAGAGAGAGCTAGATGGGGCTCTTAAAGATAGTGGAGTCAGGGGATTTGGGGAGAAGGCAGGAACGGGGTACTGATTGGGGATGATCAGCCATGATTACATTGAATGGCGGTGCTGGCTTGAAGGGCCGAATGGCCTACTCGTGCACGTATTGTCTATTGTTATTTCCCTCTCCCCTGTCTCTCAGTCTGAAGAAGGGTCTTGACCCGAAACGTCACCCATTCCTTCTCTCCAGAGATGCTGCCTATCCCGCTGAGTTACTCCAGCATTTTCAAAGGTTGTCACATGTACCAATTAAGATACAGTGAAACTCGATTTACCATACATTCATACATTTTGTGTCTATCTTTGCTGTAAACCAGCATCTGCGATTCCTTTCTGCACATAAGCTACTGTAATCTTTCACAGTCTGCAGGCAACTATTTCCCACCAGTGTTGAAACTGTGACGACGTGCAACTCTGCCTTTATCCTTTACACTACTAATCTTTTGTAAAATCAATCACCACATTTTGATTAAATAATGTATTTTTATAAATGTGTGCATTCAACAAAAGTCATTGTCTCATCCTTAACAAAGCCCATGCGACACTTCAATATGCTGCTCATAGAATATTAGGGGCGGCGCGGTGGAGCAGCAGTAGAATTGCTGCCTTACGGCACTAGAGATCCGAGTTCGAGCCTGACTATGGGTTCTGTCCGTACGCAGTTTGTACGTTCTCCCTGTGACCATGTGGGTTTCCTCCAGGTGTTCTGGTTTCCTCCCACACTCCAAAGATGTGCAGGTTTGTAGGTTAATTGGCTTTGGTAAAAATATGAAAATTTCCCCTAGTGTGTAGGATAGAACTAGGTTGCTGGTTGGTGGGCCGAAGGGCCTGTTTCCACGCTGTATCTGTAAAGTCTAAAGTCTAAATATACACTGAGTAACTGGATCATTCATTTTCTCTGGAGATGCTGTCTGACCCGCTAGTTACTCCAGCTTTTTGTGTCTCTCTTCGGTTTAAACCAGCATCTGCAGTTCCTTCCTATACATGTTTAGTTTAGCTTGGAGATATAGTGCTGAAACAAGCCCTTCGACCCGACAAGCGATCTACACACATTAACACCATCGTGCACCCACCAGTGACAATTTTTACATTTACCAAGCCAATTAACCTACAAACCTGTACGTCTTTGGAGTGTGGGAGGAAACCGAAGATATCAGAGAAAACCCACGCAGGTCACGGGGAGAACGTGCAAACTCCATAAAGACAGCACCTGTAGTTGGGATCGAACCCAGGTTTCGCTGCATTCGCTGTAAGGCAGCAACTCTACCGCTGCGCCACTCTGACCGGCCAACATGGATTATTTTATACTTGTTTCAGAATCACCTCGCCACGCTTTCAGAGAAACTCTCTACAACCCATCAGCACTTACCTGTCAGCTTTCCAAAACATCTGTTGGATTTTACACTAGTGAACATTACTGCACCTTGTCACAAATTTAATCTACCTGGGATCACAAGCTGCCAGTGGAATAGCACGAAGAGATAGACTCAGAATAATCGTATCAACAACTAGACCGCGGCCTGAGGTGCTAACTGGGTGGCACGGTGGCGCAATGGTAGAGTTGCTGTCTTCTGGCGCCAGAGACCCAGGTTCAATCCTTACTGCAGGTGCTTGTCTCTACAGAGTTTGTACGTTCTCCCTGTGTCCTGCTTGGGTTTTCTCCCACACTCCAAAGATGTACAGTTTGTAGGTTAATTGGCTTGAAATAAATGTAAAAGTGTCCCTTGTCAATATCGATTTCAATATCAGTTTTATTCGTCATTTGTACATAAAGTGCAAGTGAAATGAATTTGCCAGCAGCGGTACAATGATAAAGAACACACAAAAACACACTCAAAATTTAACACAAACATCCACCACAGCATTCATCACTGTGATGGAAGGCACAAAATGTGGCCAGACCTCCTCCATTTCCCCCCGAGGCCGGTACCTCAACCCTCCGCAGCCGCCGCTGCGGGCATCCAGATGTACAGACAAGGTAAAGCCCAGGTAAGTCCAGAATCGGTGCCACCGGAGACCGCGGCTTCAGGTTGGTGTAGGCCGCAGGCCGGTGGTGGAAGATTTAAAATTCCCGCCGCGCTGCAGCTGGAAGCACCGCAGACCACAGGGCAGGCGGTCAGAGCTCCTCTCCAGTGGTCCCCGGCGAGGGACCCCGCTCCGGATGGTAAGTCCACACCGCACCCGCGGTAGAAGTAAGCCGCAGGCCAGCGGTCCGGCGGTCGGAGCTTCTTCTTCTCCCGGGTCCCCAACGAGGGATCCCAGGCTGCGGACGCTGCGCCGGCTGGAGCTCTGCAGACTACGGCTTCAGGCTGCCGCAGGCCAGCGAACGGAGCGCTCCCCTCCGGTGACCCCCGGCGGGGGCTCGCCCGCTCTGCAACAAGAGTCCACGCTGCGCCCGCTGCTAAAGCTCCGGGCGGGTTTCTGGGAAAGGCCACACCGATCCTCGATGTTAGGCCACGGAGGAGGCGACATGGAAAAAGTCGCCTCTCCGTGGAGGAGGCGACCAAAACGGTTTCCCCCTTACCCCCCCACACCACCCCCCACACAAGACACACAAAGAAACATTAAAACATACATTAAAACACACTACAAAAAAAAAAAAAATGTGAAAAAACCAACGCGCTGCTGGCAGGGCAGCCGGCTTGCAGCGTCCCCACCGACCTGTGTGTGTAGGGTAGCGTTAATGTGCGGGGATCGCTAGTGTGGACTCAGTTGGCCCAAGGGCCTGTTTCACTAAAGGTTATTCCCATTATTCTGTATCTGTACACTGTGGACGGATTGATGTCACTTATTGTCTTTCCACTGACTGGATAGCACGCAACAAAGAAATGTTTCACTGTACCTCAGTACATGTGGCTATAAACTGAACTAAAACTAAATGAGCAAGAGTTTTCTGTGTGCCGTCCTTTTCCAATACACAAGGGAATTTGTTTGAACAGGAAAAGCCCCATGCCTAATTATTGCAGCTGTGTCAGATCGGGCAAGACTCAGACCCAGACCCAGACTATTAACTATGATAATTATAACACATCACTTTCTACCCAAATTTATTGTCAGTCAGGCCAAACACAAATTGGAAGAACAATACCTCATATTTCGCTTGGGCAGCTTACACCCCAACGGTATGAATATTGATTTCTGTAACTTCAAACTTGGTTCAAATTTGCTTTACACCGAAGCTGGACACAAAATGCTGAAGTAACTCAGCGGGTCAGGCAGCAACTCTGGAGAAAAGGAATAGGTGATGTTTCCCGTCGAGACCCTTCTTCAGACTCTGTAGAAAGATCTCGACCTGAAACGTCACCTATTCCTTTTCTCCAGAGATGCTGCCTGACCTGCTGAGTTAGTCCAGCATTTTGTGTCTATCTTTACTTATATGTTGTGCTACTGCATGCAAGAATGTAATTGTTCCATTTTGGGATGTAGGACAACAAAACACTCTTGACTGTCCAACCTCTCCTTCTACCCTCTAAGCCAGGCAGCTTTCTGGGAAACTTCTATACTCTTATCTAAAGCTTCCACATCCTTCCTGTAATAGGGTGATCTGAACTGCACGCAATACTCCAAATGAGACCAAACTAAAACCCTATAAAACTGCATCATGACCTACTGGCTTGCACGCCCAATGCTTTGACCAATGCAAGCAAGATTACTATATGGTAGGGCGGTGCAGCGGTAGAGTTGCTCCCTTACAGCGCCAGGGACCCGGGTTTGATCCTGACTATGGGTGCTGTCTGGAGTTTGCACGTTGCTATTTGCAGATGCTGTTTTACACTGAAGCATCTGCAGTTCCTCCCTACACGTTTTGTCTGTTCTCCTCCTCTCTCTGAGGAGTTCAGCAACATCCTCCCTCGCTGCTCCCCCTCCGGTTCGAAGCCTAATGTGTGCCCCTCATTTCCTTGATTATCATTGCTCTTTGCATATCTTCCATTCATTTCTCCTAAGTACCATCTATATCTCTCGTTCTCCTTTCCCCTGACTCTTCATCTGAAGAAAGTTATGGGGAGAAGGCTGGAGAACGGGGTTAGGAGGGAGAGATAGATCAGCCATGATTAAATGGCGGTGTAGACCGATGGGCCGAATGGCCTATTGAAGAAGGATCTCGACTCGAAACGTCACCTATTCATTTTCTCCAGAGATGCCGCCTGATCCGCTGAGTTACTCCAGCCTGTTATGTCTGTCTTCGGTCTGAACCTGCATCGGCAGTTCCTCCCTACACGAGAATATTTGCAGATGATGCTGAGGGAAAAATTTGATTCAAAGGCCTTGATCGCCCCAACATGTCCATGCCGATCAAGATGCCCCATCTAAATTGTTCCCTCACCATAATTCACAAAGAGTCGGCAGAGTCATGATGGGCTTAAAGACAATTTTCTGTAGCGTGTGGATCTAAGATTGCAGTAGAATCAAAAACATTAAAGAAAAGCTGCAACAGAAAAAGTAATTTGTGTCAATTCCCTGGTCCCTTCCCACCCAAACCACCCCCTGCCCGGGTACTTTCCATTGCAACCGCAGGAAATACTACACTTGTCGCTTTACCTGCCCCCTCGACTCCATCCAAGGACCCAAGCAGTCTTTCCAGGTGAGGCAGAGGTTCACCTGCACCTCCTCCAACCTCATCTACTGCATCCGCTGTTCCAGGTGTCAGCTGCTCCACATTGGCGAGACCAAGCACCAGCTCGGTGATCGCTTCGCCCAACACCTCCGCTCAGTTCGCACCAACCAACCTGATTTCCCGCCCCCCCCCAACATCAGTCTGAAGAAGGGTCTCGACCCAAAATATCGCCTATTCCTTCTCTCCATAGATGCTGCCTCACCCACTGAGTTCCTCCAGCCTTTTTGTCAACCAGTAAAAAGATAACTCTGATCAAAAATAGCATATTTAAAACCTTATTAAGAGCTTGTGCACAAAAGGTCTTGGTAAGTAGTTTGATCAGGTCAATTTAATTCATTAACGGTTTGGAAACGTGCCTCTCTTATTTCTCGGGGAAATTATTCGTTGTTTCATTAGTAGGGGGAAAATCCCCCTTATATTTCGCCACAAAATGCTAGAGTAACTCAGTGGGACAGGCAGCATCTCTGGAGAGAAGGAATGGGTGATGTTTCGGGTCGAGACCCTTCTCTCCAGATATGCTGCCTGTCCCGCTGAGTTACTCCAGCAGTTTGTGCCCATCTTCGATTTAAACCAGCATCTGCAGTTCCTTCCTACACCCTTATATTTAGCCCCAGGCGCTGAAACAACATTTCAGATTTTCAACCCAGCTTCAATGGCACAGAATCAAATTCTCCAGTTGCCCAAAATAGCAAAGTGTACAGGAAGGCAAGAAATCTAGGAGCTGCAAGAAGACTATGAATCAAAGTAATTTGCTTTGCAAGATTTCAACCTCATCTTAACTCATTCAGGTTATCTGTCCAGAAGTTTAATTAATCAATTTCATTCACCCCTCAGAAGTGATAGGAGCAGAATTAGGCCATTCGGCCCATCGCCTAATCAATCATGACTGATCTATCTCTCCTTCCTAACCCCATTCTCCTGCCTTCTCCCCATAACCCTTGACACCCGTACAAAATACCCTCTGGATAGAGTGTATGTGGAGAGTCTAGGACCAGAGGCCATAGCCTCAGAATTAAAGGACATTCCTTTAGGAAGGAGATGAGGAATTTATTTTGTCAGAGGGTGGTGAATCTGGGAAATTCTTTGCCACAAAAGGCTGTGGAGGCCAAGTCAATGGATATTTGTAATGCAGAGACTGACAGATTCTTGATTAGTAGGGAAAGGGGGGGGGGGTCAGGGATTAAGGGCAGGAAAAATAAAGATAGATCAGCCATGATTGAATGGTGGAGTAGATTGATGGGCCGAATGACCTCATTCTGCTCCTATCATTTATGAACTTACGAACTTATGAACTCTGTGACCTCGTAATTTTATTTTTAAAGTTGCAATAAATATTATCATTGGCTATTATGAAAGTATTCTTGTGAATGCACAGAGCTGCATGGATAGGTGATGGTTCGAGTTGTAAATTGCTCATATCTAAGCTTCCCCCCCAGTCTAGTTTCAGTAAAATCACTGAATCAAGCACTTGAACAACTAATCTTTATTTTAACAAAGCGCAATTACAGTTCAACCACTGTACCTATCCCTGTACTGTATCGATCTTCATATCTGCCTGATCAAGCCCTCCAGGCCTCGCTCAAACAGAGACACTCCAGAAGTTCACGCAGTACTAAGCGCTCTCCCACAAGATCGACGCGGGACATCGTGGCAGCGGACTTTTATAGGTCCCGGGACCTCGAGGGGCTGAATCACATGGGGGTGGTCTCTTTATAATCCAATTACAGATATCAATTAACCCCATACATAACAGACATTTCCCTAACCCAATAATACAGCAGCTCAATACATTGTATTCAAACAGGACTTCTCAAGGAAGCCAACTTAGAAACATTTACCCTGATCTGCAAGAAACCCAGACAAAGCTCAATACCTCATCCAATCAACACTCGGCAAAGTCAAATTCTGCAACATTATTTACAATTATTTACAAGGTGTATGGCCGGTTTGCAGCCATCCAATCCATTCTATGCATTATGCACCTAATTGACAGGGTCTGCAGATGTTCTTATTCTTTTCTTGCAAATTGTATCTAGGCTCTAGACACACTGGCACCACTCCGCAGCTTGTCCCAGCTCTGCAGAGAGCAATTCCAAATTGACCAAATCTCCCAGCAGCCCTGAAACTTTTACCCCATTTTAAAGTCCTAGCCTCTCCAATTTGGCCAGGATTAATATTGTCGAGACCCTTCTGCAGACTAAAGAAGGTGTTTTGGATATAATGTCTAATCATTACAGCACCACTCATTTAATTTACTCTTATTAGCTGATAGAAAGTCCAGGAACCAGGACTGAGTGAATAGGAAGAGGGTTAAATTTGGTTTTGGCTCCTGTTAAGAAGTTAAGTTGAGTTTAGTTTAGAGTTAAAGCTTGGAAACAGGTCCTTTGGCCCATCCTAGTCCACACCAACCAATGATCACCCGAACCCATTCTATCCTACACACACTAGTGGGAGAGGCATAGACTCAGAATTAACGGACATTCTTTTAGGAAGGAGGTGAGGAGGAACTTCTTTAATCAGAGGGTAGTTAATTTGTGGAACTCATTGCCACAGAGGGCTGTGGAGGCCAAGTCAGTGGATATTTTTTAAGGCAGATAGACAAATTCTTGATTATAACGAGTGTCAAGGGATATGGGGAGCAGGCAGAAAATGGGATTAGGGGGCAGAGATCAGCCATGATTGAATGGCGGAGTAGACTCAATGGGCCGAATGGCCTAATTCTACTCGTATAACTTGTGAACTTGAGAACACGACGAACAATTTACTGAAGCCAATTAACCTGAAACCCACACGTCTTTGGAATGTGGGAGGAAACCGGAGCAATGTGCAAGGCAGAAAGAATGTGCAAACTCCATACACCCAATGCGACACCCCTTAAGATGAGGCTGAACTCAACATAGCAAATGACTTTGATCCAGCCTCTTCCACACAGTTGTGAAACCGCGTGCATCCCCAAGTGTTTACAGTACAGTGGTGCAGCAGTAAAGTTGCTACCTTATAGCGCCAGAGATCTGGGTTCGATCCTGACTGTGTCTACGCCACCGTGCCACCCAGTGCTTGTCTGTATGGTGTCTCTATGTTCTCTCCATCACCGCGTGGGATTTCTCCGGGTGCTCCGGTTTCCTCTCACACTCTGTACAGGTCTGTAGGTTAATTGGCTTCGAAATAGGTCCTTCGGCACACTGAGCCCACGGTGACCAGCGATCCCCGCACATTAACACTATCCTACACACACTAGGGATGATTTACAATTATACCAAGCCAATCGGCCGACCAACCTGTACGTCTTTGGAGATCCCGGAGAAAACCCATGCAGCTCACGAAGAGAACGTACAGACTCCGTACAGACAGCACCCATAGTCAGGATCAAACCCGGGTTTCAGGCGCTGTAAGCAGCAGCTCTACCGCTGCGCCACCGTGCCGCCCAGTGCTGTTGTAATTCTTAGAAATAACACCCATTAAATAGAAACATAAAAACACAGAAAATAGGTGCAGGAGGAGGCCATTCGGCCCTTCGAGCCCTTCAACCATTCATTGTGATCATGGTTGATCGTCCCCTATCAATAACCCGTGCCTGCCTTCTCCCCATATCCCTGGATTCCACTAGCCCCTAGAGCTCTATCTAACTCTTCAGTCTCTTACACCTTCTTCAGTCTGAAGAAAATACTCGACCGAAAACATCATCTGCCCAAGTACTCCAGAGATGCTTCCAGACCTGCTGAGTTACTCCAGCATTTTGTGTATTTTTTATTGTAAAAACTGCTTCTGCAGTTCCTTGTATCCACACCATAAAGTCTGTTGGACAGACACCACCAAACCTACGAGCGTGTTGGAATAGCTGAGTTGTACTTTCCCACTGGCTTCTTGGAATGATGGAAAATAGTAAGATTAAACGTGAACTTACCAGTTTGAGGTTTGATCTTGATTTTATGAGGAGTTATGATGAGCGATTACGTGAAGAAGGGACGTTAGCCCGCCTGTGCGTCAATCTTCAAAGCAGCGGTGTGAAATCACGGATAAGAGTAGTTGACCTGAAGATAGTAAGATTTGGAGAACTAGAAACTACCAGACCTTGATAATAATATGAGGGTTGGGAGCGGTGGGCACGTAATCGCTCATCATAACTCCTCATAAAATCAAGATCAAACCTCAAACTGGTAATTTCTCATTTACTGTAATCTTACTATTTTACTTCGGAGTCACGTGAGTGACTACGTGAAGATTTTAAAGCTCTGTGATTGCATGCCATGAGAACGAGTCCATGCGTTACACACTGCATGAAGTGACCATGGATGAGTGAAAAAGATTAATGCATTCAGACATGACTAGTCTGTTATGCTGATGCTTTAATCATCAAAAGAAAATAATCGTGACCCCTTTCTTCCAGGGAGAAACTATAAAACAATCTAAAATGGAGTTGGCAAATACCCCCGGTTTGGCAATGGGTTATATACAATATTGGTAAAGTATGTTCGTCTGACCATCCTGCAGCTGCTAGGATGTGGTCCAGTGGAACGTACATAATCCTTGGAGCTGATGTGGTAACAGCCCCGGTGGAGTGAGTGTTGAAAATATTAGTATCGACTCATGCTTTAGCCAAAACCCTGTTTGAATCTACTGGAGGTGGTAGAACTAATACTTCTTATAAAGTTTTTTGTAACTAACAAACGTTGCTTAGTTTGGAGCCTTTGAGGCTATAGGTGACCTAGACGTATTGTTGTAAATGTGTGATCACACATTACCGAAGGTCCATAGGGTATGCCATGAAACTAGTTTGAGACCTAACGCCCCTCGTTAGTTCTGGTTGATTAAATCAAAACATAAAATATTATGTTATTAGCAGATGTAACCATCCTGGCCAGTCGCAATTTATGTAGTGACTGGACCTGTTGCACTGAGGCCAGTGCCATGAGGATTGCTACCTTTTGAGAGCCGGCTAAAGATAAGGATGTAGCTGGAGCCCCCTGGTGAAGTAATGTTAACATAACGTCAATGTCCCATACTTCTGTGTAACTGGGCCTGGGAGAACTTGTGTTAAAGATATCCTATATAATTCTGGATAACAGAGGGTGAGACCCGACAGTGTGGGTCCCACTACCTGCAGCAAATATGATGAGAAGGCATGTTGGCACAGTTAATGGCACTGTAACTTAATTATTGTCAAAGACCCATTTGAAAATGAACTCTAAGATGTCAGTTATCCGTGCTGTACAGTATGTAACATGTGTATTCAAACAAAAACGTACCCCTGCTGAAGTGGAAATGTACTGCCTTTTGGTGCTTTCCCTGCACTCTGCAGTGAGCACTACATGGATCGGTCTGACAACCCCAGCCGCAGGAATAGTTGTCTCAGAGTCTGCAAGTCAATTATTTGATGTATCATGCAGAGGTTGGTTCCCCGAGTCACAGACTGAACCAGCAAAGTTTTATGTTTTGAATAACCATATAAGGTTCTATATTATTCCCAACATTAGCGGGAACCATGGCTGCGTATGCCAGTCAGGCAGTTCGAAAAGCCTGAAGCGGTATCTTGCTGGATTTAATGCAAGACCCAACTGATGAGGCAGAATGAAGGAAAAACATGCAAGAACATTTCACCCCAGTGTGGCGATAATTTATCTCTCGCCACTGTATGCCACATATTTTGCAACTGGTAAATGAGCCTGGGTGTAAACATATTGATATTCGGTGTTCCATCGAGACAAAATTACATTAAATACTTTGTGATCCAACATCCATTCTGTGTTGTCATTGACTTCACGTGATGATACAATAGCGTCAAATGAGGTTAGGTAAATATCACAGGATACTTTAACTTGATTGCACCCATGTGACTAACATATGCCACCACCATAGTGTATCAACTTGGTGTTGAGCATGCAGTTTATGCAAATTCTCACAATAACCTTTAACCTATAGAATGCACCTAGTGTTTATAGGTAGTTGATACCAATCACTGAAAAAATTGGTAACTCATGCAACCCGCATTCGTAACTTCTCATCTTTGAGCACTAGCATCAGTTTGTAATTACTGAAGATTACTGACTAAAAATTGTGGAGCAATGCTGAATACTGCCGCCATTGTGACTTTGGTAGCTTCAGCTGGTAATAGCATAGGTCTATTAATAACATGGTACTTACATAGATACATAGATACATAGAAAATAGGTGCAGGAGTAGGCCATTCGGCCCTTCGAGCCTGCACCGCCATTCAATATGATCATGGCTGATCATCCAACTCAGTATCCCGTACCTGCCTTCTCTCCATACCCCCTGATCCCTTTAGCCACAAGGGCCACATCTAACTCCCTCTTAAATATAGCCAATGAACTGGCGTCAACTACCCTCTGTGGCAGAGAGTTCCAGAGATTCACCACTCTCTGTGTGAAAATGTACTTGAGAGGTTAATTCTTTGCACGTTGTAAGTTCTGGTAATGCAAAGGCCCAATTTGCACCGCTGAAACACAGCTGCTATATTGCCAATTATACTTGATGAATAGAAGGCTGCTTCATAACAACGAGGTTGTTACAGGCTTCTGTTAATTGCATCTCTTGCTCCAGGGCGGAGTCCTTGTTAAGTTGATAGTTAAATGTAAATCCCAATAACTAATAGTTCTGATTGGTATCAACTCAAATTTAATTGGATGGATGAGGGACCCCAATTTCTCAAATATAGTTTGGGGGTGCAACAGTTAATTTCAGTAAAATACAGCGTTTAAAACATCATCCGGATAGGCGATAACAAATGTTCTTGAGCTCTGAGCAGCCCAAGCACCGGTTTTAGTAATCTGGTAAATAAACCTGGGAGCTGAAGTTAGCCCATTTTGCAAAGCTTTAACTGTTATTATTGACCCATCCATATAAATTTCAAATATCTCCGGTGATCCCTGTGAATGTGAACTGAATAGCATGCATCTTTGAGATCGATGCTTGCCATATAGCTCCTATAGAAATCAATTGTTAGACAGTAACGAAGTTTACTATTCTGAAAATCTATACTGCACATACGAGTTAAATCTGGATGAAATGACATCCTCCATCTGTCAGCCTGTCCTAAAAGGCAATCCTGCCCATACTGGGCCTGCCTTGAAAGACAACTCCAGCCACAATTCCAAGTCTGCTTGGAACCTAAGTATATTGTGCAGTATAAAGTATCACATGTTATCATCAGGTTTTTTTTTAAAACCAGATCTGAATCTCATGTTATCATAGTCACTTGTACAAAAAACACAAGTGTAAATATTACCAACATGTAATTGGTCCACAACCCCATGTTTCGGAAGAACCAGACCCACCTACCTCCATGGCTACCGGTGGTCTTATGGTAAGCCCAAAGGCCGCTGATGAGGGTTCTTTTTCCCCTCCTTGATTGGAGAGCAGGACTGGTAGGGTGCGTGAATTCCATATTTTCCCTGTGACCGGCTTGGCCTTGGTCTGAAAACCTCATCATACTGAGCCTGCCTCGTAAGACAACTCTGGCCATAATTCTGAGCCTGCCTTGAAAGACAACTCTGGCCATATTTCCATGCCCGGCTGTCAAGCTGCCACCGGCTTCAGTGAACCGCTTACCCCTGATGGTGGCGTGGCGTGTGTCGCCGTCTAGCGATGAAACTTTGCTCGTTGTCGGTACCTTGATTAGTCCGACCGCTTATGCTTCCTCCTCCTGGTTTTACCTGTGGGAAAAGTCTTACCTGAAGAGAGGATTCGGCGGCTGGTTTCATTTCCTGGATTTCATGCCCTCCAATGTCACCTTGATAGCGCTGTTCACTTGCCGGCACTTGTAGCGTGAGAAAACTCTGGCCCCTTGCGGGTATTCTGCCAACGGCTGGTGACCAACTCTCCCGGCAGCAACACCTACGTTTGCGAGTATCTCTTGAAGCCATATGCATGTGCTCCAGTATGTTCCACGGACATACTTCGAATTTGAAGTCAGTTACATACTGATCACTCACACTCCCCTCCACAGAGAGGGAGATTTGTAGGCAGCCCTGAGGATACCTGCGCTGACATGGCCCCTCCAGCAGACCTATATCAGGTTTTTCAATTCTATTTATTTATTTGTTTATTTATTTTTTTCCATTCATTCATTTATTTATCTATTTATCTATTTATTTATCTGTTTTATTTATTTATTTATTTATTTATTTTTCTCTGGGTCCGACTAAAAATGACCCTGAATGCTCCCCTCCTCAGAGAGAGAGACATTGTGCAGCCCTGGTGCTGCTGCCTGCGGGTTCTCCATAATACCCGGGCTGAAAACTCCTCCTTTGGAGTATATCATTGTGGAGCACCTCTCCATCAGGTGCTCCATGAGGGTTTGAATGTTTAAAGATGTTACCCATGAAGGAGGGGATCCTCTCCATCAGGAATCCTCCTGGCCCGACTCGTTTGAGTCAACGGGCCTCTTCTCTAAACTCCCCTCCTCAGAGAGGGAGATATAATGTCGTGGCTACCCTCCAAGTGGGGTTGCCTAGGTGCTCCTGTCCCGACTATTTTGAATGAACGGGCCTCTTCCCTCCGCTCCCCTCCGCAGAGAGGGAGATATAATTTAGTGGCTAACCCTCCAAACGGGGTTGCCTAGGTGCTACCGGCACCAGTCTGACGCCGCAGGCTCCACCGCCAGCGACTCGAAAGGCAAATTTCGACCGCCGTCCGCAACTCGCACTTCCGCGGTCTCTGTAGCGGGTTCCCCGCGGTCCGTTTCCGGGATTCCCCGAGGTCATGACCGGAATTCCCCATAGCCCGTGACTGGGTTCCCCCGCGTTCCATAAAGGTTCCCCCGCGGCCCGTCCGGACTTCGCCCCGAATCCAGCAGGCAAACTCTGTAAAGAGCTTCCTGCAATACAAAAAACAAACCCTAGAAGTAAGTTTAAAACTTACCTTGTAGGTTTAAACTTACCGCTGGACAGAGCAAACGCTACCAATCAGTCGGCTCGTTTGCGCAAGGCGAGTGAACGTAATGACGCGCAGGCGGGCTAACGTCCTTTCTTTACTTAGTCACTCACGTGACTCCAAAGTAAAATAGTAAGATTAAACGAGAACTTACCAGTTTGAAGTTTGATCTGTATTTTATGAGGAGTTACGATGAGGGATTACGTGAAGAACCCGTCCAGCACGCATGCGCGACATACTTCAAAGCAGCGGTGTGGAATCACAGGAAACAAAATAATTGAAATAAACATAGTAAAGAAAAGGAGAACTAAGATACCAGTTGATCTCTATAATTGAGGGTGGGAGCGGAGGGCACGTAATCCCTCATCGTAACTCCTCATAAAATACAGATCAAACTTCAAACTGGTAAGTTCTCGTTTAATCTTACTATTTTACTTCGGAGTCACGTGAGTGACTACGTGAAGATTTTAAAGCTCTGTGATTTCAAACCGTGTAACAGTTCATACTTCACTCGCTGCCGAAGTCATTCAAGGGAGGAAGTATGTTATCGTAATCAACCATGAATCTGTTTGTAAACAATAATGGTATTTATTAAACAATAACAAAAGAAAATTGCTCCTCCGGGCTTAAATTATATATTTGCAGATTCTAAAACTCTTTCTGCAAATAACACAGGTTCTGCTAGCGGCTTGTTGTAGAAAGTTTGGAACATTTTCTCCATGGACCACCCCGCTGTAACCAGGATGTGGTTCAGTGGTACGTCCATCCTTTTAGCCGCCAATGTGGATGCTGCCCTGGTGGAGTGAGATGTATATACGTCAGTATCTACTCCAGCAGCTCCCAGTACCTGCTTGAGCCATCTTGAGATGGTTTGGCTCGACACCCGACCATGTGATTTCTTGTGGCTGACCCATAAGGCTTTTTCTCTCCCTCGGGAATCTCTTGTTGTGTTGATGTAAGTGAGTAGGTGAGTCATGACACACAACCGCGGGTCAGGTGGGTATGCCCGGAAATCCATAACTAGGCCTGAAGTTCCTGGCCTGCTCTGCTTTACCAGCTCCTGAATGGTGAATGAGACCCGGTCTGGTGTTGTAACCATGTTGTCCAGTCGCAGTAAGTGGAGGGACTGGACTCTTTGTGCTGAGACTAGTGCCATCAGCATGACCGTTTTCAGGGTTAGCTGTTCCAGGGTGAGAGACCTGGCTGGTGACCATCCCCTTAGGTATGTCAGGACCACACTGACATCCCAGATTTGGGTGTACCTAGGTCTAGGGGGGTTGGAGTTGAATATACCCCTCATGAGTTTGATCACCAGTGGGTGAGACCCTATGGCCTGTTGTCCTGGTGCTTGTTTAAAGTAGGCTGACAGAGCACTTCTGGCAGTATTGACGGCGCTGTAGCTCAGTCCTTCATTATGGTGAAGGCCAGCCAGGAACTCCAGTACATTGGTTATGGTTGTAGATGAGTATGTTGTCCCAGTATTCGAGCAGTATCTTTCCCACTTCCTGATGCTCGATAGGTATTGTTTCCTGGTGGACATACGGTGGGACGCTATCATCGTGTTGATGGTCCTGTCAGATAATCCCAGGCCCAGCAGTGGTCTTTTCATAATCTGCAACCCCCAGTAGGTTAATTCTGTCATGGCATGGATGACTTATGCCTGAGTCAATAGGTCTGGGCTACTGGGAAAGGTCATAGGAGTTTCGATGACCATGTCGAGGACCACTGGGAACCATGGCTGTGTAGGCCAGTCGGGTACTATCAAAATACCTGAAGCAGAGTCCATCTGTATTTTGCGTAGTACTCTACTGATGAGGCAGAAGGGGGGAAAAGCATAAAATAAATAGTTTCCCCAGTTCAGCGCGAATGCATCTATCGCTGCTGCCTCAGGGTCTGGTTCCCAAGCGACATACATTGGTACCTGGTGATTTAGTCTGGATGCAAAGAGATCGATATCTGGTGTGCCATATTGCTTTGTAATTTTAATAAAAGCTCTGGGATTTAACATCCATTCGATGTTATCATTGAATTTGCGTGACCTGGTGTCTGCCACTGTATTTAGCTTACCTGGTAGGTAAGTTGCTGATAGCCAAATATGTCTATCGACACACCATTGCCAGATTTTGTTGACCAAATTGTCACATGATATCAATTTTATTCCACCCATATGGTTAATATAGGCCACCACCGTGGTATTATCAATTTGTATACGAACATGCAGATGGTGCATATTCGTGGAATATGCTTTTAAACCATAAAACGCACCCAACATTTCCAAATAATTTATGCCCAGTGTTTGTAGTAAAGATGTTTCTAGGTTAGTCCATCTACCACCTGTGCTGGATATGGTATTAGTTGCTCCGCAGCCTTGAGCACTGGCATCTGTTTGTATAGTTAATGTTGGGTTATTGATGATGATAGGGCTTGAACTATGCCAAATGTGCTCTATCCACCATTGTAACTCTGATATAGCTTCAATGGGTAATTTCATGGTTTGGTCAAAGTGACCTGTATGTCGTTTTAACGCCTGTACTTTTGCCCTTTGTAGGTTTTGATAGTGCAGGGGTCCAAATTGTGTAGCTGGAAATGCTGCTACCATTTTGCCAATTACTCTTGCCACTTGTCGGATGGTTGGTCGATTGCTAACCATTAAATTGTTACACGTCTGTGCCAATTCTGTTGCTTTATCTTTTGGCAACGTTACGGACATGTGGACTGAGTTAATTGTGAATCCTAGATAGTCCATAGTTGTGGATGGCGTCAACTTAGATATATCTGGATGTATGACAAATCCCAGGGTTTCAAACAATTGTTTGGTAGCTAATACAGCTGATTTAGCCAACTCCATGGTTTTGCCTACTATTAGTATATCATCAAGATATGCCATAGAAACATAGAAACATAGAAATAAAGTGCAGGAGTAGGCCATTCGGCCCTTCGAGCCTGCACCGCCATTCAATATGATCATGGCTGATCATCCAACTCAGTATCCTGTACCTGCCTTCTCTCCATACCCTCTGATCCCTTTAGCCACAAGGGCCACATCTAACTCCCTCTTAAATATAGCCAATGAACTGGCCTCGACTACCCTCTGTGGCAGAGAGTTCCAAAGATTCACCACTCTCTGTGTGAAAAAAGTTCTTCTCATCTCGGTTTAAAGGATTTCCCCCTTATCCTTAAGCTGTGACCCCTTGTCCTGGACTTCCTCAACATCGGGAGCAATCTCCCTGCATCTAGCCTGTCCAACCCCTTAAGAATTTTGTAAGTTTCTATAAGAACCCCTCTCAATCTCCTAAATTCTAGAGAGTATAAACCAAGTCTATCCAGTCTTTCTTCATAAGACAGTCCTGACATCCCAGGAATCAGTCTGGTGAACCTTCTCTGCACTCCCTCTATGGCAATAATGTCCTTCCTCAGATTTGGAGACCAAAACTGTATGCAATACTCCAGCTGTGGTCTCACCAAGACCCTGTACAACTGCAGTAGAACCTCCCTGCTCCTATACTCAAATCCTTTTGCTATGAAAGCTAACATACCATTCGCTTTCTTCACTGCCTGCTGCACCTGCATGCCTATTTTCAATGACTGGTGTACCATGACACCCAGGTCTCGCTGCATCTCCCCTTTTCCTAGTTGGCCACCATTTAGATAATAGTCTGCTTTCCTGTTTTTGCCACCAAAATGGATAACCTCACATTTATCCACATTATACTGCATCTGCCAAACATTTGCCCACTCACAATTCCCTCATCCAGATCATTAATATATATTGTAAATAGCTGGGGTCCCAGCACTGAGCCTTGCGTTACCCCACTAGTCACTGCCTGCCATTGTGAAAAGGACCTGTTTACTCCTACTCTTTGCTTCCTGTTTGCCAGCCAGTTCTCTATCCACATCAATACTGAACCCCCAATGCCATGTGCTTTAAGTTTGTATCTTAATCTCTTATGCGGGACCTTGTCGAAAGCCTTCTGGAAGTCCAGATACACCACATCCACTGGTTCTCCCCAATCCACGCTACTAGTTACATCCTCGAAAAATTCTATAAGATTCGTCAGACATGATTTACCTTTCGTAAATCCATGCTGACTTTGTCCAATGATTTCACCACTTTCCAAATGTGCTGCTATCCCATCTTTAATAACTGACTCTAGCAGTTTCCCCACTACCGATGTTAGACTAACTGGTCTGTAATTCCCCGTTTTCTCTCTCCCTCCCTTCTTAAAAAGTAGGGTTACGTTTACTACCCGCCAATCCTCAGGAACTACTCCAGAATCTAAAGAGTTTTGAAAGATTATTACTAATGCATCCACTATTTCTGGAGCTACTTCCTTAAGTACTCTAGGATGCAGCCTATCTGGCCCTGGGGATTTATCGGCCTTTAATCCATTCAATTTACCCAACACCACTTCCCGACTAACCTGGATTTCACTCAATTCCTCCAACTCCTTTGACCCGCGGTCCCCCGCTATTTCCGGCAGATTATTTATGTCTTCCTTAGTGAAGACGGAACCAAAGTAGTTATTCAATTGGTCCGCCATATCCTTGTTCCCCATGATCAACTCACCTATTTCTGACTGCAAGGGACCTACATTTGTTTTAACTAATCTCTTTCTTTTCACATATCTATAAAAACTTTTGCAGTCATGACAATATGTCTTTGTTTTCTTAATGTTGCCAAGGCTGGTTTTAATATCTTGGTAAATAGTCTTGGGGCTGATGTTAACCCATTAGGCAACGCTTTAAACTGCCATAGTTGCCCCATCCAGGTAAATTTCAGGTATCTGCGATGACCCTTTTGAATGGGTACTGAATAGTAGGCATCTTTTAAATCAATGCTTGCCATAAAGTATCCTTTGGAAATCAGTTGTTTAGCAGTTACAAATGTTTCCATTTTGAAATGTACATACTTAACAAAGGTATTTAGTGAGGTTAAATCAATGATGATGCGACCTACACCATCTTTTTTGTTTTTGGTAAATATATTTGAGACAAATTCCAAAGGTTCATGTTTGGATTTCTCAATGATACCCTTTGCAAGTAACCTCACCAGTTCTGCTTGACCCTCTAGTTTTTCTTTGACTGAGAGGGTAAAGACCCTTTGGGGTACGTGCTGAACTGGTGGCATGTTTTCTTGAATGACTCTATTTTGTATCCACGAATACTGTTAAGTATATAACCATCATTCGTGACAGACCTCCATGCTTCAATGAACAGGTGTAATCTCCCCCCTGTTAGTACAGTTCCCCCACTTTTTATATGCTGGTAGGAACCAGACCCACCTACCTCCATAGTTATGGGAGTGTTCCTTTCTTCAGTTTCTTCATCCATCGTTGTACTGCTGGATGTACTGCTGATGTACTGCTGGTTGGGGGTGGCGCATTTTCCATGGGGTCCGTTCTGGGCCCTGGCCTAATAAAGGCTTTCGGGGATGGTATGCGGACCCCGAGCTTTCACCAGTCACATAAGTTTGACGTCGACTGGTGGACGCGGTGGGGTACTGCCATCTGGGTTGTGTGGGTCTGCTCGTTCCGGGGCCTGCCCTCATGAGGCCAAATGCTTTGGCCTCTTCCTCCAGGTCTTTCACTTGTTTTGTCAAGTCCTTTCCGAATAACAGGATCTGTGGCTCTGTTTTACACAGTCCTGCATATTTGGGATTGAGGGCAGGTCTTATTATCTCCTTGCGGAGGTTGTTGATCTCATATTGAGTATTGCACAGCAGAGCCAGAGTGTCTTGCTGGTTGGTGGTCATATCCACCCCATCCACGGAACGAGCATAGGCTGTTATCCCTGTCGTCAGGAGCTTGAGGATACTTTGTAATTTTAGCTCCTGGTTACGGATACTCTGTCCAACATACCCCCAGATTTGGCTGTTAACGGCCGGTACATTGAGCGAACTGCAGTTCTCCGCAGGCGAGTAGAGTTCTACTGCCTCATTGACTACCTGTTCTTGTAGGGGTTTGAGGGACAGGTGGTTAATGCTGGCCGCCAATTTTGGCTGCAACGGCCGCCCTGCTCGTGGTGTAGCCACGTAGTGATTCACCACACCCAGCAGCTCTTCCTGGTCCTGTACCCCAAGCGTACTCCCGATATCTTCGGCCAATGACCCCTGTTCCTGACCAGCCCAGCCCTGGTCGCCAGCGCTGCCCTCGGCTGAGGGGGAAGCGATGGCCAGTGCATTGTAAAGCACTGATATGGGAGTGCCTGAATTCCCTTGGCGAGACTGCTCCAGCTCCCGAAGCAAGTCTCGCTGGAGCATTTGCCTCCTCATTGGAGTCAGATATAACCGGCCGGTCAGTTTTTTGTCTTGATTTACCTCCAGCCTGCTGCTGTTGGTCAGGCTGCACTAGCGGTACTGGGCTCGGCTCGGTCTCAATGAGTGCGGACCGCCGCATGTGCGGTCCAGGTGCCGCCTCTCGTCCCCCACTGATGGGACACTCCCGTTCTGTTGGAGTCGAACGGGGGGCGGTCTTTTTCCCTTGCCGTGTTTTGCTCATTTTTCCAGTTTCACCTGGAATTCACAAAGCAGAGCAAAGCTTCCTAATTACGACCTCAGAGTAAGTACTTACCTCATGGTCCGCTTTTTAAACTTGTAGCGGGAGCGCCTGTACTCCCGTTCGTCACTGTTGCACTGCGTGAACGCTAATGTCGCGCATGCGTGCTGGACGCGTTCTTCACGTAGTCACTCACGTGACTCCGAAGTAAAATGACAAATGAAACCCTTCGTACAGAAAGGAATTGCAGATGCTGGTTTACACCGAAGATAGACACAAAATGCTGGAGTAACTCAGCGGGTTTTGCAGCATCTCTGGAGAGAAGGAATGGGTGATGTGTCGGGCCGTGACCCTTCTTCACACTTCTGAATTCTGAATTCTCGTTCCAAAATATCGAATTGTAAATGTATATTTACAATATACATTAATGATTTAGATGAAGGGATTAAGAGTGACATTAGCAAATTTGCAGATGACTCAAAGCTGGGTGGCAATGTGAACAGTGAGGAGGATGCGGGGTGACTTGGACAGGTTGGGTGAGTGGGCGGATGCATGGCAGATGCAGTTTAATGTGGATAAATGTGAGGTTATCCACTTTGGTGGCAAGAACAGGAAGGCAGATTATTATCTGAATAGTGCCAAGTTAGGAAAAGTACGACGAGACCTGGGTGTCCTTGTTCATCAGTCACTGAAAGTAAGCATGCAGGTACAGCAGGCAGTGAAGAAAGCTAATGGCACGTTGGCCTTCATAACAAGAGGAGTTGAGTATAGGAGCAAAGAGGTCCATCTGCAGTTGTACAGGGCCCTAGAGTATACCTGGAGTATTGTGTGCAGTTTTGGTCTCCAAATTTGGGGAAGGACATTCTTGCTATCGAGGAAGTGCATCTTAGGTTCACAAGTTTAATTCCCGTGATGGCGGGACTGTCATATGTTGATAAAATGGAGCGGCTGGGCTTTTATACTCTGGAATTTAGAAGGATGAGAGGGATTCTTGTTGAAAATATAAGATGATTAAGTGATCGGACACGCTAGAGGCAGGAAACATGTTCCCGATGTTGGGGGAGTCCAGAACTAGGGGCCACATTTAAGAATAAGGGGTAGGCCATTTAGAATGGAGATGAGGAAAAACTTTTTCACCCAGAGAGTTGTGAATCTGTGGCATTCTCTGCCTCAGAAGGCAGTGGAGGCCAATTCTCTGGATGATTTCAAGAGAGAGTTAGATAGAGCTCTTAAAGATAGTGGAATCAAGTGATATGGGAAGGCAAGAACGGGGTACTGATTGTGGATGATCAGCCATGATCACAGTGAATGGTGGTGCTGGCTCAACGGGACGAATGGCCTCCTCCTGCACCTATTGTCTATTGTCTATTGTCACCAATTCCTTCTTCTCAGAAATTAAACTCTTTTGTGTTTGCTCAGTTGTTCAGATATTTGACCTGTGAATCCCTTGAGCCAAAACTTTTGTGAGATGAAATGTCCTTTCTACTGAGCATTAATGTCTCTGGGGACAATCCAAGAGCAGGGAGTACAAGGTGCGATTTGATGCTCTGCTGCCACCTGCATATAAACAAGCCTTAGAATAGCTTAATGTGAAGATTAATATTAAAGGACAAGTTCTTTCACAAGTATAGACACTAAATGTGTCCGGGGTTATGGGAGATTAGTATGGGTGTCAGAGGTTATGGGAAAAAGGCAGGAGAATGGGGTTAGGAGGGAGAGATAGATCAGCCATGATTGAATGGCGGAGTAGACTAGATGGGCCAAATGGCCTAATTTTCCTCCTATTACTTATGAAAATGCTGGATTAACTCAACAGGTCAGGCAGATCTGTGGAGAAAAGGAATAGGTGATGTTTCGGGTCGAAAGAAGAAGGGTTTCAACCTGAAAAGTCACCTATTCCTTTTCTCCACAGATGCTGCCTGACCCGCTGAGTTACCCCAGCATTTTGTGTCTATCGTCAGTGTAAACCAGCATCTGCAGTTCCTTCCTAACACAATCATCCCCTTGGTCCTGCTGATATTGAGAGCAAGATTCTTATCATGTTATCTCTTAACATGTATCTGTACACTGCAAATGGCTCGATTGTAAGTAGACACAACAAAAGCTTTTCACTGTATCTCGGCACACGTGACAATAAACTAACCTGAAACTGAACTGAATTGTACAATAATAATGGCAGTGGATGTTCTGAAATAAAAACAGAAAATGTGGGAAAATCTCAGAAAGAAAGAGCATTTTAAATTTTATTTCAGATTTCTAGAAACTGAATTTTTTCTTGATTTTCATTTACTAATGGCTGTTCTGATTGACACTTATATGATCCTGATATACAGTACCACACATCATCTTTCCGCTGACTGGTGAGCACTGGTTTAGGAAGGAGATGGGGAGGAATTTCTTTCGTCAGAGGGTGGTGAATCTGTGGAATTCATTGCCACAGATGGCTGTGGAGGCCAAGTCAATGGATATTTTTAATGCTGAGATAGATAGATTATTGATTAATAAGGGTGTCATGATTAATAAGGGTGTTAACACCGATAGCGAATAATCCTTTATTTAAACCATCTATGATGGATAAAATATATAATCAATGGGAACGTTTAGGAATTAAAAGGATCGGGGACATGTATGAAATGGGAGATTTATTATCATTTCAACAATTACAATTAAAATTTAAACTGAAAAACACTCATTATTTTAAATATTTTCAGATTTGTAATCTTTTGAAGACATACAAACAGGATATCAAAAAATAACTCCTGATTTACTAGAAGAAGTAATGAATATAAAAGCTGATACACAAAAATTAATATCATATTTATATAATAGTATCTTAAATATAGATTTACCTGTGACCGAGGTAATTAGAGAAGAGTGGGAATGGGAATTATTGATAAAAATTACGAAGGCTACATGGGAAAAGTATTTGACATACATTCACAAGTGTTCGATTAACGCAAGACATAATCTAATCCAATTTAAAATTTTACATAGATTATATTACTCAAAAACAAGATTAAATAAATTTTATCCAAATATAAATATAATCCAAAGACGCAACTATAACACACTCTTTTGTTTCTTGTATAAAACTTCATGGATTTTGGAGTGATATTTTCGAAATATTTACAAAATTATTTAAGACAAAAATGGAACCCAATAACGAATTGATTATATTTGGGTAATGGAAGACGGGAACAAATTGAGCTCATCTCAAAAGTCAATTTTTAATTATGGTTTAATAATAGCAAAAAAATTAATATTGAAATTTTGGAAAAATACACCAATACCAACGCTCAAAATGTGGATTGCAAGTATGTTGGATACCGGCACATCTTGAGGAAATGCGATTCCTCCTAATAGATAAATTTGACCAATTCATAACGAGTTGGTCTCCATTTGTCGTCTTTTTGGAAACATATGGTGCAAAACAGGTGTAAAAGCTAATCCGTGACTGCGGATGGTCAAGATTATAAATTATCTCCTTACTTCTATTTTCTTTTCTTCTCTTCTCTTCTTTTATTCTCTTTCTTCTATTTTCTATGTCTCAACTTTCTTTTTTTCATTCTTTATTTTTCTTTTTCACACACTATATATCTCACATTGTTCTATTTTTCATTATCTAACTTTTTTCTTTTTCTTCTTTATTACAAATTTTTTTTTTAAATAAGAAGCTGTACATAAAAGGTATTATGAAAATATGATTGTATACAATTGTACTTACTTCTAATAAAATTAAAATATTTAATAATAAAAAAATTAAAAAAATAAAAAAATAAAAATAAGGGTGTCATGGGTTATGGTGAGAAGCAGGAGAATGGGGTTGAGAGGGAAAGATAGATCGGCCATGAATGAATGCTTTTCACTATACCTCGGTACATGTTTAGAGTATATGGCCTTATAACTGCTACTATCACATGAAAATGCTGGAGTAACTCAACGGGTCAATAGGTTTAAGGTGAAGGGGAAAAGACTTAATAGGATTCTGAGGGCTAACTTTTTCACACAAAGGGCGGTAGGTGTATGGATCAAGCTGCCAGAGGAGGTAGTTGATGCTGGGACTATCCCAACATTTAAGAAACAGTTAGACAGGTGCATGGATAGGACAGGTTTGGAGGGATATGGACCAAACGCGGGCAGGTGGGGCTAGTGTAGCTGGGACTTGTTGGCCGTTGTGGGCAGGTTGGGCCGAAGGGCCTGTTTCCGCACTGTATCACTATGACTGTATGACGTGACAACAAACTAAACTGAACTAAGATTGTTCTGGCACCACTCAACCAGATTATCGAGCTCTCTCCTGTCAGCCGACTCATCATTACCTGCTACTTCGAAGATAGACACAAATGCTGGAGTAACTCAGCGGGACAGGCATGATGCTGCCTGTCCCGCTGAGTTACTCTAGCATTTTGTGTCTGTCATCGATTTAAACCAGCATCTGCAGTTCTTTCCTAGACATCACCTGTTATTTGCCCAACATCGGTGGTATAGTCGGCAAACTTAGAGATGGTATTGGAGCTGTGTCAGGCTACACAAAACCATGGGCGTCGAGAGATTAGGGAAGCGGAGTGAGCGCGCAGCGGTTTTTATCACGGCTTTTAAACTAATGACAGGAGGAGATCAAGCAGAAGCCAGCAAATTCTTTAATTATAGAGACGGATTTCAGGGCTAAGGCCCTGAACACTCAAAAATAAGAAACTGCAAGTTAATCAAGCAGTCAGAATGGATTTCATCTTGATGTTGCTTTATTAACTGATTAATGAGCTGCACCCAAGCCTGATCCTATGATTCCTTCAGAAGAGAGAACCTCAGTATGTTTCAACAGGTTGTTTTAAAAATACTTTCCTCTTTTTAACCCTGATCAACGCTGGAGTTTTGGAGATCCCAGACTATGAATTGTTCAGAAGCCATAGGAGCAGTGTCAGGCCATTCGGTCTATCGAGTTTGCTCCACCATTCGATCATTTTCCATCTCAACCCCATTCTATTACCTTCCCCCGCAATAGACAATAGGCATAGGTGCAGGAGTAGGCCATTCGGCACTTCGAGCAGCACCGCCATTCAATGTGATCATGGCTGATCATCCACAATTAGTACCCCGTTCCTGCCTTCTCCCCATATCCCCTGACTCCGCTATTTTTAAGAGCCCTATCTAACTCTCTCTTGAAAGTATCCAGAGAACCGGCCTCCACCGCCCTCTGAGGCAGAAAGTTCCACAGACTCACAACTCTCTGTATGATAAAGTGTTTCACACAATAGACAATAGGTGCAGGAGTAGGCCATTCGGCCCTTCGGGCCAGCACCGCCATTCACTGCCAGCACCGCCATTCACTGTGATCATGGCTGATCATCCAAAATCGGGACCCCATTCCTGCCTTCTCCCCACAATCTTTGTCACCCTTACTAATCAAGAACCGAGCAATCTCTTCTTTAAAAATATCCCAATGACTTGGCCTCCATAGCCACCTGTGGCAATGAATTCCACAGATTCACCACCCGCTGGCTGAAGAAATGCCTCCTCATCTACATGCTGTGGCTGTGTCCTCTGGTCCTAGACTCTCCCACTAATGGAATCATCCACGCTATCTTGGCCTTTCATTATTCGGTCAGTTTCAAGGATATTTTCCCTCATTGTTCTAATGTTCTCCCTTTTCTACCACAAGGTGAATGAATAATAGCTCTTTGTTCTTGTTTTTTTACCTGTGTTCTGCCTCTCTTTGTACCACCTCATTTCTTGTTCCTCTTCACCGGTGCAAACCTTTCAACTGGCAGCAGCTGCTCAGTGTAAATAATGGCAATAGATCCACAGAGTCATAGAGTCATCGGGTATAAGATCCACGGAGTCATAGAGTCATGGGGTTGAGTGGAAACAGGCCCTTCAGCCCAACTTGCCACACCGGCCAACATGTCCCATCTAGACTACACCCACCTGTCTGTCCACTAAAACTATCCAATCCATGCACCTGTCTAAATGTTTCTTAAATGTCACAATAATCCCTATAACGTGTTTTATTGTCGTATGTCCTGAAATGGGATTCTTCCAAGATGAAAGGTGAAGATTACTTATCGCAAAGTTAAAGAAACATTAGACAGGTACATGGATAGGACAGGTTTAGAGGGAGAAGGGCCAAATGCAGCAGGTGAGATGTGGGACATGTTGGACATGTTGGTCAGTGTGGGCAAGTTGGGCTGAAGGGCCTGTTTCCACACTGTACACTATGACTCTATGATTCTATGTAATTCTTCCAGAATTCAAAATTCAAGGTTTTCCATGAGTTCAGTTCAGTTTAGTTTATTGTCACGAGTACCGAGGTACAGTGAAAAGCTTTTGTTGCGTGCTATCCAGTCGGCGGAAAGACCGATTACAATCGAGCCATACAGTGTACAGCGTATTTGCAGTGTATTACAGTACATTTATAGTACAGGGGGATAACATTTAGTGCAAGGTAAAGCCAGCAAAGCCTGATCAAGGATAGTCCGAGGGTCACCAAAGAGGTAGATAGTAGTTCAGCACTACTCTCTGGTTGTGGTAGGATGATTCAGTTGCCTAATAACAGCTGGAAGAAACTGGCCCTGAATCTGGAGGTGTGCGTTTTCACACTTCTATACCTTTAGCCTGATGGGAGAGGGGAGAAGAGGGAATGGCCAGGGTGCGACTCGTCCTTGATTATGCTGCTGGCCTTGCCGAAGCACCCTGAAGTATAAATGGAGTTAAGGGGAGGGAGGTTGGTTTATGTGATGGTCTTGGTACTGGCTGCAGATCTTGCATGGAGCTTTTCCAAACCAAGCTGTGATGCATCCTGATAAAATGTTTTCTATGGTGCTTCTGTAGAAGTTAGTGAGAGTTCTAGGGGACATGCCGAATTTCCTCAGCCTTCTAAGAAGGAGAGTTCTTCTTCTTATCGAGTTCACATACAAGACCAGAAGTTGTTCAGCCAGGGCCGAACACACTTCTTGGCATCCGCACAATGGTGTCTGTCTTGCGCTTCTTGTGCGTGGGGGTGGAAATATTGGTGGAACAGGGCGTGACGTAAACGCTCTTTCCTTGACTCCGGAAGGTGAGTTAAAATTGCCCTTATAGATCTGAATGCCAATATGGTTGACAGGAAGCCAAATTGGCATGCGATGCTCTGCTTGACACGTATTGGTTTACATTAAAATCCACACTGTCACTCTTTAAGCTATTTGCAACACAAGAGTAATTATTTTACCTGATATTCTTTGGAAGTGATTGAATGAGTAAGTACTATTTCATGATCTGGCACTTACCAGCAAACGGTGTCAGTAGCCTCGAACATATCCAATTCAGAGCCACTTAATAATGACACTAACTGTTCTGAAAGTTAAATTCCACTCTTCATTATCAAGTCAATCATTCAGAGACACAATGAGCTCACAGAAAAGGTGAGCTCAGGCTTTGTTAACTTATTGAATTGAATACTTTATTGCCACATGTGACAAGTCACAGTGAAATCCGTTGCTTGCATACCCAAGTTATGCAAATAGTCGCCTATAAAGGGTGCTTACAAAGTTACAAATGCCCCTCCATCTCCCCGCCAGGTCCCCCTTTGTTCTTCCCACCCTCCCTCACGGTGGTCCCCCGCGCCGGGTCCCCTTTGTTCCTTCCCCCGGCAGCGGCGTCCTCACCTCCACGTGGTCCATCCTCATTCTCCGCACGGACCTCTCGACTGATGCTACTGGGTCCTCTCCGGACGCCTCTGTGGCGACGACCCGTTTCCCAGCCGTGGGCTCCGCAGACCTAAGCACCGATGGCCACGGGCTCCGTCGACCCGCGAGGCTCCACCTCCGACCTGCACGGCTTTGGCCTTCATTATGGTTTCTGTGTTGCGTATTTCTGTAATAAAAATAATATAAAATTGTAAAATAGATGATAAACCTTAGAGGGCTAATCTTTATCATTCCCAAAATGACGGGACAATGATGCATGAATAACCGTCGCTCCAATGTAGAGTCAGCACATTAATTTGAGCTGCTCACTGTTTGCTAAGATTGCAGTCTATAAGTTGTGATTTAAGTGGTTGGACATCATGGTGGGAGCAGGAGGATGAGGGGTGATCTTCTAGAGCTGTATAAAACCATGAGAGGAATAGATCGGTTGATGCCCAGAGTTTCTTTCCAGACTAGGTGAATCGAGGACCAGAGGAGACAGGTTCAAGGTGAAGGGGAAAAGATTTAATAGGAATCTGAGGGTAACTTTTTCACACAAAGGGTGGTGGGTGTATGGAACAAGCTGCCAGAGGAGGTAGTTAAGGCAGGGACTATCCACCATTTAAGAAACAGTTGGACATGTACATGGATAGGACAGGTTTGGAGCGATATGGACCAAAGGCAGGCAGGTGGACTAGTGTAGCTGGGACATGTTGGCCGGTGTGGGCAAGTTGGGCCAAAGGGCCTGTTTCCACGCCGTATCACTTTATGATTCTATGGATCTATAGCAAATGATCAACGTCAAAGCTGCTAACCTCAGTTAAGGTTAAACTCCATAGATGAGGCAGGTACTAGAACATAGACAGAACATTGGAACAGTACAGCACAACAATGTTGACCAAGTTGCCCAATCTACACTAGTCCCACCTGCCCACGTTTGCCCCTTATCCCTCTACAACTTTCCTATGCATGTACTTTTCCAATTACTTTAAAATAATAGGATGCAAGGAAATGGCAGTGAAGTCAAAGAATACATTGAATCAAACGTCATGGTGGAAGGCACTGTGATAATCCCAAAGATTCCTGATGAGTTGGTTTCAAACATTACAGAACTTCCAACAGTGGCGTGGCGGTAGAGATGCTGCCTTACAGCGCCAGAGACCCCGGTTCGATCCTGACTATTGGAGGTTGTCAGTACAGAGTTTGTACTCCATGTTACCTCGTGGGCTTTCTCCGGGAGCTTTGGTTTCCTCTCACACTGCAAAGACGTACAGGTTTGTAGGTTAATTGGCTTGGTATAATTGTAAATTGTCCAAGTGTGTGTAGGATAGTGTTAGTGTATGGGGATCGCTGGTCAGTGCGAACTCGGTGGGCGAAAGGTCCTGTTATCGCGTTGTATCTCTAAACTAAAAAAAACTAAAGTCATCATCGAGAGGGACAAAATATTTGAAAAATTAATGGAAGTGAAGGCAATCAGATTGCTAGGGCATAATTGCCTGCATCGAAGATATTTGAAGGAAGTGGCTTCACAGATACCCTAGCCATTGGTTCAGATGTTTCAAATTCAGATTCAGAGTTACCAACAGATTAGAAAACCATAAATATGACACCGTTGTTTAGGAAGGGAGAAAGACATAAAATGGGTCCCTGTGGGTTCGTTAAATTAACGTCTGTTGCGGGCAAAATTCTGGAGTCTATAATGAAAGAAGAAATAGCTAATGATTTAGAGAAACTTAATATAATCAAAGCAAGTCAACGTAGTTTTATTTATGGTAGATAGATGCAAAGTGCTGGAGTAACTCAGCGGGACAGGCAGCATCTCTGGAGAGAAGGAATGGGTGACATTTCGGGTCGAGACCCTTCTTCAGAGGAGAGGGAAACAGAGGAATTTGGAAGGGTATAGTGTGAAAACGGGAGATCAAAGGGGACGCAGGTCAAGAAGAAGATTAGAAAGATTAGAAAAGATTATTGTTAGCAAGGGCAAGTTGACAACGAGGCATACAAAGATAAAATTTAATGAGAAGGACAATCAGTCTGGTCGGAGAACTAGGGTAGGGGTAGGGATGGAGGGAGATGCAATGCAGGGGTTGCTTGAAATTGAATGTCAATATTCATAGAACTGGGAGCTGCCCAAACGAAATATGAGGTGCTGTTCCACAAATTTGTTTGGGCCTCACTCTGACGGTGGAGGAGGCCCAGGACAGAAAGGTCAGTGTGGGAATGGGAGGGGGAGTTAAAGTGTTTAGCAACCGGGAGATCAGGTAGATCTAGGCAGACTGAGCGGATGTGTTCAGCGAAATGTTGGCGCTTGGTCTCGCAAGCTTCTGTTTCTGTTTGACAAATGTATTCAAGTTGTTTGAGAGTTGTCAGGGGAACCTGTGCATGTAGTGTATTTAGAACTACAGAAAGCATTTTCCAAGTGTCACATAATAGGCTAGAGCACTCAATAAAAGCACATGGACAGTGTGTTAATGTGGATTGAAGATTGGTTATGCATTGTCAATCGTTCAATGGTGCTTTATTGCCACGTGCAAACATGCAGTGAAATTCTGTTTTTAGTTTAGTTTAGAGATACCGTGTGGGAACAGGCCCTTTTCGGCCCACCGAGTCCGCACCGACCAGTGATCCCCACACACTAACATTATCGTAGACACACGAGGGACCATTTACAATTTTACCAAGCCGATTAACCTACAAACCTGTATGTCTTTGGAGTGTGGGAGGAAACCAGAGCACCCAGAGAAAACCCACGTGGGTCATAGGGAGAACGTACACACTCCGTACAGACAGCACCCGTGTTCAGGATCGAACCCAGGTCTCTGGTGCTGTAAGGCAGCAACTCTACTGCTGCACCACAGTTTTTGAACACAGTTCTGTAAGATATATTTTCACTCTACCTCAGTACACGTGACAATATACTAAACTGAGGTGACAGTTCGTGTTGAGACTGTTCTTCAGACTGATTATACACCACTCTACTAGAGTCATAGAGTGTACAGTGTGGAAACAGGCCCTTCGGCCCAACTTGCCTACACCGGCCAACATGTCCCAGCTACACTAGTCCCAACTGCCTACGTTTGGTCCATATCCCTCTAAAATACAGAAATAAATACATCAACATGTTCAAGATGAGATCATAACACACTCTCAGCATCTGCTCTTGTGTACCATTCAGTCTTACAGCGTGAAAACAGGCCCTATGGCCCAACTGGATGTAGATAAGCTGAATGAATGGGCAAACAACTGGCAGTGGAGTTTACTGTGGGCAAGTTCACTTCAATAAGAGGAATCTAAAGGCAGATCATACAGAAGGATTGCAGATGAGTGAAGTGCAGAGGAATTTCTTGATCACAGATTGCTCAATGTTAACATGCAGGTACAAAAAATGGTTAGGAAGGCAAACGATATGTACCTTTAGATAGGAGACGGGGAGGAATTTATTTTGTCAGACGATGGTGAATCTATGGAATTCATTGCCTCAGACGGCTGTGGAGGCTAAGTCAATGGATATTTTTAAAGCGAAAGTTGATAGATTCTTGAATAGTAAGGGTTTCAGGGGTTATAGGGGAGAAGGCAGGAGAATGGGGTTGAGAGGGAACTATAGATCAGCCATGGTAGACAAAAATGCTGGAGAAACTCAGCGGGTGAGGCAGCATCTATGGAGTGAAGGAAATAGGCAACGTTTCGGGTCGAAACCGAGTCTGAAGAAGGGTTTCAACCAGAAACGTTGCCTATTTCCTTTGCTCCATAGATGATGCCTCACCCGCTGAGTTTCTCCAGCATTTTTGTCTACCTTCGATTTTCCAGCATCTGCAGTTCCTTCTTAAATAGATCAGCCATGATTGAATGGCGGAGTAGACTCGATGGGCCGAATTTCCTTGTTCTGCTCCTGGAACTTATGAAATTATGTAAACTAGTGTATTTGGTAAGGAGATGTTGGGGGAGTCCAGAACCAGGGGCCACAGCTTAAGAATAAGGGGTAAGTCATTTAGAATGGAGAAGAGGACAAACTTTTTCACCCAGAAAGTTGTGAGTCTGTGGAATTCTGTGCCACAGAGGGCGGTGGAGGCCAGTTCTCTGGATGTTTTCAAGAGAGCGTTAAATAAAGATCTTAAAGATAGCGGAGTCAAGGGATATGGGGAGGCAGGAATGGGGTACTGATTGTGGATAATCAGCCATGATCACATTGAATGGCTTGACGGGCCGAATGGCCTACTCCTGCACCTATTGTCTATTGTCTATTGTCTATTGCGACTGGAATTGAAATAGAGAAAGATTGTTACAATTGTACAGGGTACTGAAGAGGTCACACCAGGAGTACTATGGAGTTTTGGTTCCCTTATTTAAGGTAGGATATAAAGAAGTAGATGACTTGTTGTCAGGTCGTGGAATAAAGGTTATGGAGAACTGCACAGAAGAGGAAATGAGGGCTCTCAGTCTGAAGAAGAGTCTCGACCCGAAATGCCACCCATTCCTTCTATCCAGAGATGCTGCCTGTCCCGCTGAGTTACTCCAGCATTTTGTGTCTATCGTTGAGGACTAGGACAGTTCAGTCATAATCACATTGAACAGTGGGACACGTTTCAGGTTCTGAGTGCCAATTTTTAAATTATAGTCTCATGTTCTAATGTTGGGATATAACGTCAAATGTATAAAGTAGCATATTCCAATGCCGAAACAAACTTGCAACACATCAACAATAAATAAATAATTAGCTTTGAATCCAATCTGTTTGGCATGAACAAAATGTACTCATATCAAAGTCTGCTATCTCTTATTTGAAATGAAGCATTCAACTAAGTGATTAATTAAAATGTGCTATCGGGAAAATTTGGTGGTGAGCTTAAGTATTTCTGTCAATTTATGATCAGCTTGAGTACATTTGCTGCTTGTACCCACCATTTTGTCATTCAGTTCAAGTAATGAGATTTCGTCACATCTGCAAGCTTTTGTATTCACTAAACACATTTTCTCTCACAGTATCTTCAGTTAAACTTCAATACTTTTAAACCTTACTGCTCTAGAGTTCAGTTCTGGTCATCCCATATGGGGAGAAGGCAGAAGAATAGTAAGATTAAACGGGAACTTACCAGTTTGAAGTTTGATCTTTATTTTATGAGGAGTTACGATGAGGGATTACGTGAAGAGCCTGCATGCGCGTCAATCTTCAAAGCAGCGGTGTGAAATCACAGATAACAGTTGTTGAACTGAATATAGGAAGATTCGAGAAACTAGAACTACCAGCTGACCTTTATGAGAGAGGGTTGGGAGCGGAGGGCACGTAATCCCTCATCGTAACTCCTCATAAAATAAAGATCAAACTTCAAACTGGTAAGTTCTCGTTTAATCTTAATATTTTACTTCGGAGTCACTCGAGTGACTACGTGAAGATTTCAAAGCTCTGTGATTTCATGCCGTGGAAACGAGTCCATGCGTCACACACTGCATCGGTTGACCAAGGAGGAGTGAATCATAATGCATTCAGAAATGACATAGATTTAAAGCATGCTGATGCTTTTATTAAACAAAATGGTATATATGAAATAATAATGACCCCTCACATCCAGGGGAAATTATAAAACAGAATTTAAATTTGAATTAGCAAACACCCCCCGCCTAACAATGGGTTTGTTATAAAACGTTTGGAAAGTTGTCTCTTTTGAGCATCCTGCCGTCGCGAGGATGTGGTCCAGTGGAACCTTCAAAACCCTCGCTGCGGATGTTGATGCAGCTCTGGTGGAGTGAATTTAAAAATATCAGTGTCCACACCTGCACAAGCCAAAACCTGTCTTAACCACCTCGAGATGGTCTGCACTGACACCCTCTTGTGAGGTTTTTTGTAACTAGCAAACACTGCTAGTTCAGTGCCTCTGAGGCTTTTTGTGACCTTAATGTATTGTTGTAAATGTGTGACCACACACAACCGAAGGTCCACGGGGTATGCCATAAACTCCAATTTAAGACCTGACGCCCCTGGTCTGCTCTGCTTGACTAAGTCATGCACATAAAAAGTTATTTTATTGGCAGATGTCACCATTGTGTCCAGTCGCAGTTTATGCAATGACTGGACCCGTTGCGCCGAGACCAGCGCCATGAGCATAACCACTTTAAAATTTAGTTTGACCAGCGACAGGGATGTAGCTGGAGCCCACCGCCGAAGCAGCGTCAATACAATTTTCACATCCCAGATTTCCGAGTACCTTGACCTGGGGGGATTGGTGTTGAAGATACCCTTCATGAACCTGGATATCAGCGGGTGAGACCCGACAGCGTGATGTCCCGATCCCAGCAATAAGTATGACGATAATGCACTCCTGGCACAATTAATGGCACTGTAACTGAATCTTTCATCAAAAATAGACTGGACAGAAATTCCAAGATATCTGTCACACGTGCCGTGTCATACGTGATTTTGGACTTCGAACAGAATGTTTCCCATCCCTTAACATAGGAGATGTACTGCTTTTTGGTGGTATCTCTCCAAGCCGCAGTGAGCACGTCCACAGTTCGATCCGACAGTCCGAGCCCCAGGAAAGGTCTCCTCAGAGTCTGCAAATCAACAAATTTATTCGGTCATGTAATGGGTGGCTCTCCCCTGTTACGGGATGAACCAGCGGATTACTTCATTTGGGAATGGCCATAAAAGGCTCTGATATCATTCTCAGAATCAATGGGAACCATGGCTGTGTAGGCCAGTCAGGCACTACCAAAATGCCTGACGCGGAGTCTTGTTGGATCTTTTGCAAGACCCGACTGGTGAGGCAAAAGGGAGGAAATGCATAGAAGAACATTCCTCCCCAGTGTAGCGAGAATGTATCCATCGCCACTGCCCCTGGGTCTGGCTCCCATGCAACATACTTTGGCAATTGGTGATTTAGCCTGGATGCGAATAAATCGATATCCGGCGTTCCATACCGAGCAACAATGTCGGTGAACACTTTATGGTCCAACATCCATTCGGTGTTGTCCTTAAATTTCCGTGACCTGGTGTCTGCCACTATATTGAGCCTACCTGGCAGGTAGGTAGCTGAAATCCAAATGCTTCTTACAATACACCAGTGCCAAATAAGGTTAGCCAAATTATCACAAGATACTGACTTGATTCCACCCATGTGATTAATATATGCCACCGCTGTGGTGTTGTCAAGCTGAAGTTGAACATGCAGATGATGCATATTTGCACAATAAGCCTTTATCCCATAGAATGCTCCCAGCATCTCTTAATAATTAATACCAAGTGACTGAAGAAACAATGACTCATGCACATCCCAACTGCCACCACAACTAGAGATGGTATTAGTAGCTCCCCATCCTTGAGCGCTAGCATCAGTTTGTAATATAACTGAAGGCTTGCTGACTAAAATGGTATTGGAGCAATGCCGAATATTGGTCGTCCACCATTGTAATTCAGAAATAGAATCGGCTGGTAGCCGCATAGGTCTGTCAAAATGATCTGCATGATCTTTGAGTGCTTGCTCGTTTGCACGTTGTAAATTCTGATAATGCAAAGGCCCAAACTGTGCGGCTGGAAATGCAGCCACTAATTTGCCAATTACGCTGGCCACCTGTCGAATAGACGGTTGCTCAATAACAACAAGGTTGTAACAGGCTTCTATTAATTCTAATCTCTTGCCCCAGGGCAGAGTCACAGATATGTGAACAGATTTAATAGTAAATAAATAATCAATAACTGTGGATGGTATCAACTTAGATTTTGACTGGATGGATGAGAAACCCCAATCTCTCAAACAAGAGTTTAGTGGCTGAAAGTTAATTTAGCTAATTTCAGAGTTTTTCCTATAATTGTTATGGCATCCAAGTATGCCATAACAATATGATTTTGAGCTCTGAGAAGCACAAGTGCCGGTTTTAATAATTTGGTAAATAATCTGGGGGCTGATAATAACCCATTAGGCAATGCTCTAAACTGCCATAGTTGCCCCATCCAGTTAAACTTCAAATACCTTCGGTGATCCCTGTGACTAGGTACCGAATAGTATGCATCTTTGAGATCGATGCATGCCATAAAGCATCTTTTGGAAACCAGTTGTTTGGCAGTAACGAAGGTTTCCATTTTAAAATGTCTATACTGCACAAAAGCGTTCAGCTGAGTCAAATCAAGGATGATACGGCATCCCCCATCTTTCTTTTGTCTTGTAAATATATTAGAGACAAATTCATGAGGTTCATAACTCGACCTCTCATTTATCCCTTTTGAATGTAACTTTTGAATTTCTGCTTGCACATCCAAACATTCCTGCTGTGAATGAACAAACGTCCAGTTTGGTGCATGCTGTGTGGGTGGCAATGCATTGGGAAGGAACTCGATTTGGAACCCCTGTATACTGTGCAGTATAAACAGATCTGATGTTATCCAACTCCATTCATTCAAAAACAAATGTAATCTCCCACCAACTTGTAAACGGTCCACACACCCCATGTTCCAGAAGGAACCAGACCCACCTACCTCCATGGTTAACGGTGGTTTTGTGGTTTTTATTTCCGCCCCCAAGTTTTGGGGTGTAGGGGTGCTGGAGTGTTCAAATGACGCATCTTCCAAGAAGGCCGGCCTGGGCCTTGGCCTAAAAAAGACTTTTGCCCAGAATATATGGCCTTCGAGCATTCACCAGCTTCAGTAAACCGCTTTCTGCTGGGGGACGCGGAGGGGTGCTGCCGCCGGAATTGAGAAGCTTTGCTGGTCGACTGCGCCTTCATCAGCCCGACAGCTTTCGATTCTTCATCGAGGTCCTTGACCTGTTTTGGCAGGTTTTCTCCGAAGAGGAGATTCGGCGGCTGAACGTTGCTGGCTCTGCACAACCCCGCAAATTTGGGGTTCAGGGCAGGTCGGATGGCACTTTTGCGAAAGCAATTGATCTCAAAATGTGCGTTGCACATTAGTGCCAGGGCATCCTGTTGTACATCCGACCATGGACCCCCATCCACGGACCTGGCAAATGCCGTTATGTCCGAGGCCAGCAATTTGAAGATTCTCTGGAGCTTTACTTCTTTGGCCTTGATGCCCCCTCCAATATATCCCCAAATCGAGTTGTTCACGGTTGGTACATTTAGCAAAGTACAGTTCCCAGGTGCATTGTATTTGGCAGATGTATCTAACATTATCTGCTCCTGCAGCTGGTGGGAGGTGAGATAGTTGATGCTTGCCGCAAGTTCCTCATGTAGCAGCTCCCCTGTTAGCGAGGGTATCGCGAATTTGGAAGCTATGGCAGGCAAATCCTGTGCTTCGTGCACCCCATGCCTACTGGTATGCTCCTCAGCCATACCACTGAATTCGGAGTCAGTCCAGTACTGACTCCGTATACTCCCCTCCTGAGAGAGGGAGACATTGTGCAGCCCTGAACCAGGGCCTCCGAGGAGACCCGCGCTGATATAACTCCGTTCGTTGGAGCATATCATGATGGAGCAACCTCTCCATCAGGTGCTCCATCTGGGATAAACGTCCGAGGACGCTATCCATTATAGGAGGGGAACCCTCCTGGCCTGACTCGTCCGAGTCCACAGGCCTATCTGACTTACTCTTGGCTTTACCCCCTTTCTGGGGAACCACAGCGGTTTCAAGAGGTATTAAGTCGGAAGCCGCTGACCGCACTGTCAGCGACTCGGGTGGCGCAATCGACGGCCGCTGGCTACCCGCACTCCTGCGGTCCTCCGTAGCCGGTTTCCCCGCGGCCCGTTTAGACTTCGCCCTGGTCTTTTCCATGTTAGTTTAGAAATTCGCCCTTTCTCTAATCGAATTTTCAGAACAAAAACCGACCTCAGAATAAGTGCAAACTTACCTGTAGGGCCTTTAAAACTTACCGCTGGAGGAGCAACGTGCCTGCCAGCTAGTCGTGCGCCATGCGTTAGACGTAATGACGCGCATGCGGGCTGGCGGGCTCTTCACGTAGTCACTCACGTGACTCCGAAGTAAAATAAGGTTAGGAGGGAGAGATAGATCAGCCATGATTGAGTAGACTTGATGGTACGAATGGCCTAATTCTGCTCCTATCACTTATGAACCCCATGACATGAAAGATGCGAAGGCATTCGAAAGGCTGCAGAGGAGGTTTACCAGCATGATTGAAACAAGGAATGACAGTGCTAGTTTACAAAAAAGGACACAAAGTGCTGGAGTAACTCAACGAGTTAAACAGCATCTCTGGAGAGTTTAGAGCGGTGACCCTTCTTCTGAACCCCTAACGCAGTCTGAAGAATGGTCTCGACCAGAAATATCACCTATTACCATATAACCATATAACCATATAACCATTACAGCACAGAAACGGGCCATCTCGGCCCTTCAAGTCCATGCCAAACTTTTTTTTTTTTTTTTTTTCTTCCTATTCATTTCCTGCAAGGATGCTGCCTGACCCGCTGAGTTCCTCCAGCGCTTTGTGTCTTTTTTTAAACCAGAATGTTGGCTGGATTAAGCTAACGGGAGAGGTTGGGCAGACTTGGTACACTGAAGGTTGAGGAGAGCTGAAATAGAGGTATATAAAATTATAACGGGCACTCGGTCTATATCTCTCTAAATCTCTCCTTGCCTCCCGTGGGGGCTATGGGTGAGTGGTGTAATATTGCATTGGGGGACCAGGCCTCCCGTGTGACAGGGACCTAACGGGTCCCAGTTGGTCTAGTATGACAATAAAACACTCTTGATTCTTGACTCTTTCCACAGAAGCCGCCTGATATTCTGCGTTTATCCAGTATTTTCTCATTTTCTTTCAGATTTCTGACATCTACATTTTTTTTTCATTCACTGTTTCTTTAATAGTTTATTGTTCCAGAATTATACAACCGTCAATACATTATGCACTTTAACAGACCATTTGCCTTAACTTTATTTTTATTATTATTAATGGAACATTAAGTTCTGTTTCTTCATGAATAATACCAGCAATTTGTTCAGGTTGCACTGAAAACTTTGAATTTTGTTTTGTATAAATATTGCAGGCACTGGGCCTGTACTCACTGGAGTTTAGAAGGATGAGGGGTCCCATCATTGAAACTTACCGAGTAGTGGAAAGCCTGGATAGAGTGGATGTGGAGAGGATCTTTCCATTAGTGCTATTCGGCCCTTCGAGCCAGCACCGCCATTCAATGTGATCATGGCTGATCATTCACAATCAGTACCCCATTCCTGCCTTCCCCCCATATCCCCTGACTCTGCTATCTTTAAGAGCCCTATCTAGCTCTCTCTTGAAAGTATCCAGAGAACCGGACTCCACCGCTCTCTGAGGCAGAGAATTCCACAGACTCACAAATCTCTGTGTGAAAAAGTGTTTCCTCGTCTCCGTTCTAAATGGCTTACCCCTTATTCTTAAACTGTGGCCCCTGGTTCTGGACTCCCGCAACATCGGGAACATGTTTCCTGCCTCTAGTGTGTCCAAACCCTTAATAATCTTATATGTTTCAATAAGATCCCCTATTATCCTTCTAAATTCCAGAGTATACAAGCCCAGCTGCTCTAAGCATATGACAGTCCCGCCATCCCGGGAATTAACCTTGTAAACCTACATTGCACTCCTTCACTAGCAAGAATGTCCTTCCACACAATACTCCAGGTGTGGTCTCACTAGGGCCCTGTACAGAAGGACCTCTTTGCTCCTATTCTCAACTCCTCTTGTTATGAAGGCCAACATGCCATTGGCTTTCTTCACTGCCTACTGTACCTGTATGTTTACTTTCATTGACTGATGAACAAGGACCCCCAGATCCCGTTGTACTTACCCTTTTCCCAACTTGACACCATTTAGATAATAATCTGCCTTCCTGTTTGTGCTACCAAAGTGGATAACCTCATATTTATCCACATTAAACTGCATCTGCCATGTATCTGCCCACTCACCCAACCTGTCAAATGCTTTCTGAAAGTCCAGGTACACTACATCCACTGGCTCTCCCTTGTCCATTTTCCTAGTTACATCTTCAAAAAATTCCAAAAGATTAGTCGAGCATGATTTCCCCTTCGTAAATCCACGCTGACTCAGACCGATCCTGTTACTGCTATCCAAATGTGCGGCTATCTCATCTTTTATAATTGACTCCAGCATCTTCCCCACCACCGATGTCAGGCTAACTGGTCTATAATTCCCTGTTTTCTCTCTCCCGCCTTTCTTAAAAAGTGGGATAACATTAGCTACCCTCCATTTCACAGGAACTGATCCTGAATCTATAGAACATAGAAACATAGACATAGAAACATAGAAAATAGGTGCAGGAGGAGGCCATTCGGCCGTTCGAGCCAGCACCGCCATTCATTGTGATCATGGCTGACCGTCCCCTATCAATAACCCATGCCTGCCTTCTCCCCAGGCACGGAACACGCTATCAAAATATGGAGGGGACGGGGGGACAGGGGTGACACAATTTTTTGGCGGCCGCACGCACATGCGCACACTCACACACACACGCGCGAGGCTTCGGAGGCTCAATCCGGCGCTAAATGCAGCTCAACTCTGCCTGTCTCACTGGGTTAACCTACAGCCCTGCCTGGACTGACGGGACACCAGCGCTGCTTCTCCGCGCTGGCCATAGGCAGAGTTGAGCTGGGTTTAGCGATACTTCTCTGCGCTGGCTGTGGGCCTGGGGGTACAGCTCGCATCTGACTCCTGACCTCTCTGGCCACCCATTGAGGGGGGGGGGCACTCGGGTGGGGACGGGACACGCCGGAGAGCCGGCCGGGATTGATTCTGGCTGCGGTTGAGTCGCAGGTCAGTGCCACGTCTCCCTTCTCCAATCACCGCACTCTATCCTCAGTCCAACCCCCCCCCCCCCACTCCTCCCTCCTCCAATCATCGCGCTGAATTATCATGTCCCACCCCCATTGCCTGCTGACCGACGTCTCTCTCGTCCAATCGGCGCCCTCGATCAGCAGTCCCACCTCCACTGTCTTGCGGAAAGCGGAGATTTTTAAATCCGGATGACAAAAACTTGGGGGGGATGTCCCCCACCTCTCAAAACATCTGGGGGGACGTGTCCCCTCTGCCCCCCCCCTGGGTTTTCCACCCCTGCTTCTCCCCATATCCCTTGACTCCACTAGCCCCTAGAGCTCTATCTAACTCTCTCTTAAATCCAGCCAGTGACTTGGCCTCCATTGCCCGCTGGGAATTCCATAAATACAACATTGGCAAATGATCACCAATGCATCCACGATTTCTGGAGCCACTTCCTTAATACCCTGGGATGCAGACCATCAGGCCCTGAGGATTTATCAGCCTTCTGTCCCATCAGTCTACCCTACACCATTTTCTGCCTAATGTGGATTTCCTTCATTTCCTCCGTCACCCCAGATCCTCCTGCCACTTGTACATCAGGAAGATTATTTGTGTCCTCCTGAGTGAAGACGGATCCGAAGTACCTGTTCAACTCATCTGCCATTTCCTTGTTCCCCATAATAAATTCACCCTTTTCAGACTTCAAGGGTCCAACTTTGGTCTTTACTATTTTTTTCCTCTTCACATACCTAAAAAAGCTTTTACTATCCTCCTTTATATTCTCGGCTAGCTTACCTTCAGCTTTTTTCCCCGTATTGCCTTTTAAGTTATCTTCTGTTGCTCTTTAAACATTACCCAATCCTTTTGCTTCCCGCTCATCTTGGCTACATTGTACTTCTTCTCTTTTATTTTTATACTGTCCCTGACGTCCCTTCTCAGCCACGGTCGCCCCTTACTCCTCTTGGAATCTTTCTTCCTCTTTGGAATTAACTGATCCTGCACCTTCTGTATTATTGCTAGAAATACCTGCCATTGTTGTTCCACTGTCATCCCTGCTAGGGTATCTTTCCAGTCAACTTTGTCCAGCTCCTCCCTCATGGCTCCATAGTCCCCTTTATTCAACTGTAACACTGACACCTCCGATTTACCCTTCTCCCTCTCAAATTGAAGATTAATACTTACCATATGATGATCACTACCTCCTAATGGCTCCTTTACCTTTAGCTCCCTTATCAAATCCGGTTCATTACACAACACTAAATCCAGAATTGCCTTCTCCCTGGTAGGCTCCAATACAAGCTGCTCGAAGAATCCATCACAGACACACTCCACAAACTCCCCTTCTTGGGGTTCAGTACCAACCTGATTTTCCTAGTCTACCTGCATGTTGAAATCTCCCATAACAACCACAGCATTATCCTTGCTACATGCCAATTTTAACTCCTGATTCAACTTGCACCCTATGTCCAGGCTACTGTTTGGGGGCCTGTAGATTAGTCCCATTAGGGTCTTTTTACCCTTACAATTCCTTAGCTCTATCCATACTGACTCCACATCAGCTGTTGCAAGGGACTGAACTTCATTCCTCTCCAACAGAGCTACCCCACCCCCTCTGCCCATCTGTCTGTCTTTTCGATAGGAGGTATACCCTTGAATATTCATGAAATACCCTTGAAAGAGAAATGTTATTATTTATTTATTATCCCGCTTCATTTTTATGTAACAATAATAATGCTAATACTACTACCCTTTCTAATAATAATAATAATAGTAATAGTTACTTTAATAATATTAGTCATATTAACAATATATTGTGGTGCCATCTTGTGGCCAAGCCACTTGTTCTAGAACCTTCCATTGGCGAGCTGAAACTATCGCATGAGGTGGGTGGTGAAGCGATTAGAGAAGAAGGAGTCGAAGATTAACTGGTGTGCTCTCGAACAACAGCAAGTACTTTACTTAAATATTTACTGAATGCACGTGAAGTGCCGGAGCTGTATTTATTAATAAAGACACAGCTGTGTACACAAAAGTTGGGCCTCCACATTATAATAATAGACAATATCATACAATAATAGTATTAATAATATATAATAATAATCTAAATAATACAATAATAATGTAATAATAATAACAATAATATATTGCATTATTATTGGATTATATTGTTTATTATAATATTGTTTATTATAATATTGTATTATATATTTATATTATATATGGATTTATAGTATATTATTATATTAATCATTTCACTGTTATTAATTATTTAATTAATATAACCATCATCATTTTTATTATTATTATTATTATTAATATTATTTTAATTATTCTTATGATGTCTAAAGCAAGGTCCCTGCTTGAAATGTCACCTATCCACGTTCTCCAGAGATGCGGCCTGACCCACCGAGTTACTCCAAACACTTTGCGTCTTTTATTTGTAAACCAGCATCTGCAGTTCCTCGCGCCTTGCTTCATTATTTGCCTGCAGCATTGAACAGCATTCCCAGCCTTGTCCCCATCGGAAGGTTCCCAAGAATAAGCAGTGGCCTTCCGCTATTTACCCAATCATTTCCACTCTGACGACAGACCGGTTGCATACGCTACAACAAGCCGTGAGAAATCGGGCTGGTAATGTGAGGCGATGAACACAAATCTGCCAGGCATCATGTGAATACCTGGCGTGGGCTGACGGCTTGTTAACTGAAGCAGTCTGAGCATGAAGCTGCTGATCAATTATCCCCAATTCTTCACACCTCTCGTCATTCACTGTTTTCACCTTCAGTGCGTTCTCTGTTCAATAAAGTTGAGTTGTCAGCATCCGCAAGTAACCTGGGAGAGTCTAGGACTAGAGGTCACAGCCTCAGAACGAAAGGACGTCCTTTTAGGAAGGAGATGAGGAAGAATGTCTTTAGTCAGAGGGTGGTGAATATGTGGATATCATAGTCACAGAAGGCTGTGGAGGCCAAGTCAGTGGATATTTTTAAGGCAGAGATAGATAGATTCTTTATTGGTACAGGTGTCAGGGATTATGGGAAGGAGAATGGGGTTAGGAGGGAGAGATAGATCAGTCATGATTAAATGGCAGAATAGACTTGATGGGTCGAATGGCCTAATTTTACTTCTATCTTTTATGACCTTATGGATTCCTCTCTGGTCACTGACACTGATGACACGGTGGCGCAGCGGTAGAGTTGCTGCCTTACAGCGCCAGAGACCCAGGTTCAATCCTGAGACCGGGTGTTACATAGAAACATAGAAACATAGAAATTAGGTGCAGGAGTAGGCCATTCGGCCCTTCGAGCCTGCACCGCCATTCAATATGATCATGGCTGATCATCCAACTCAGTATCCCGTACCTGCCATCTCTCCATACCCTCTGATCCCTTTAGCCACAAGGGCCACATCTAACTCCCTCTTAAATATAGCCAATGAACTGGCCTCGACTACCCTCTGTGGCAGAGAGTTCCAGAGATTCACCACTCTCTGTGTGAAAAAAGTTCTTCTCATCTCGGTTTTAAAGGATTTCCCCCTTATCCTTAAGCTGTGACCCCTTGTCCTGGACTTCCCCAACTTCGGGAGCAATCTTCCTGCATCTAGCCTGTCCAACCCCTTAAGAATTTTGTAAGTTTCTATAAGATCCCCTCTCAATCTCCTAAATTCTAGAGAGTATAAACCAAGTCTATCCAGTCTTTCTTCATAAGACAGTCCTGACATCCCAGGAATCAGTCTGGTGAACCTTCTCTGCCACTCCCTCTATGGCAATAATGTCCTTCCTCAGATTTGGTGAAGGACACCAAATCTGTTGTCTGTAAGGAGTTTGTACGCTCTCCCCGTGACTTCATGGGGTTTTTCCGGGTTAATTCATTTTGCTCTCGTGTCCCAAAGACGTATAGGTTAGTAGATTAATTGGCTAAAGTACAATTGTAAACTGCCCCTAGTGTTAGTGTACAAGGTGATCGTTGGTCAGCCCGGACTCGGTAGGCCGAAGGGCCTGTTTCAATGCTGTATCTTTCGTCTAAAGAGTTCCTACCCGAAACATCACGTATTCTTTTCCTCCAAAGATGCTGCCTGACCCACTGAGTTACTCCAAGATTTTGTGTAAATCAAATGCCTTTTAAATGTTGTTATAATACCTGGCTCAACTAGTACCTCTGGAGCTCGTTCCATAAACTCACCACTTTAGCCTTCCAGACAGCCAAGATCCATTATAATTAGCCTATTGTCGCAACAGTTCCACAGGCCCGCAGCTGGCAGCATATCTCTGGTTGTAATAAAAGAGACAATTTTCAGAATCCAGTGAGTAAGAAAGAACTGCAGATGCTGGTTTAAATCAAAGGTAGACACAAAATGCTGGGGTAACTCAGCGGGGGAGGCAGGATCTCTGTAGAGAAGGAATGGGCGACGTTTCTGGTCGAGACCCTTCTTCAGACTGGGTTGGTTCACAACACCTGTCCTACCTGGTCATTCCTGAAACACCCTGGGAGCAAAGACACCTATGTTAGCCTTGAACATCATAATTCCAACCAAACCCATCTCCAAACTCTGGAATGAGCATCCCCGCCATATGCCCTCTCCCGACCCCACCCAACCGTCACTGGATCCTTGACTTCCTGACCTGCAGACCATGCTAACATCTTTGGAGAGTGGGGGGAAACCAGAGCACCTGGAGAAAACCCACGCAGGTCACGCGGAGAACGTACAAACTCCGTACCGGCAGCACCCGTAGTCAGGATCGAACCCGGGTCTTTGGCGCTGTAAGGAAACAACTCTACCGATGCGCCACCATGCCGCCCCTGAGTGTAACAGTCACCAACAATCTAACCTGATCCAACCATCACTCTATCCTGATCCAACCATGTGTGTTCATGCGCTCTTACCCTTTGCCAAAGATGCACAATTGAAAGCATCACGGCTTGGTTTGGCAACTGCTTAAGGCTGCAAGAAATTGCAGAGATGTGAATCAATCCTGCAAAGCATCCTCCCACCATTGACTCCATCGACACTTCATGCTGCCTCAGAAAAGCAGTATCATCAAGAACCATTCACACCCAGGTCATTCACTTAGAAACATAGAAAAATCAGCCCTTCGAACCAGCACCGCCATTCAATATGATCACGGCTGATCATCCAAAATCAGGATCCCATTCCTGCTTTATCCCCATATCCTTTGATTCTGTTAGCCCTAAGACCTAAAAAGCTAATGGCCTCCACTTCCTTCTGTGACAGAGAATTCCACAGATTCACAACTCTCTGGGTGCAAAGGTATTTCCTCATCTCTGTTCTAAATGGCTTACCCCTTATTCTTAAACTGTGACTCCTTGTTCTGGACTCCCCCAACATCGGGAACATGTTTCCTGCCTCTAGCGTGTCCAAACCCTTAATAATCTTATATGTTTCACTAAGATACCCTCTCATCCTTCTAAAACACTCTTCTCCACTCTCCTATCAAGCAGCAAATACTGACGTTTGAAAGCATGTACCATCAGATTCAAGACCTGCTCCTTTCCCACTGTTATCAGTCTTTTGTTATACAGCTCCATAAGACTTTGGCTCAGCTGCATTTGGAGTAATGCATGTTGTTCTGATATCCCCATTACTGGAAGAATGTGGAGGCTTTGGAGAGGGTGCGGAGGAGGTTTACCACACTACTGTGTATAAAAGAACTGCAGATGCTGGTATATACCGCAGATAAACACAAAGTGCTGGAGTAACTCAGTGGGTCAGGCAGCATTTCTGGAAAAAAAAGATGGGTGACGTTTTGGTTCGGGAGCCTTCTTCGGACTGTCTCAACAGACAGACCTTTCTTCTAACAGTTTGAAGAAGGGTCCCGATCTGAAACATTTCGTTCAGTTTAGTTCAGTTCAGTTTCAATTTAGTTTATTGTCACATACACCGTGTACAGTGAAAAGCTTTTGCTGTGTGCTATCCAGTCAGCGGAAAGACAATACATGGGTACAATCGAGCTATCACAGTGTATAGATAGATGATAAGCGAATTACGCTTAGTACAAGGTTAGAATACATTCAAATATTAAAATTAATAGCGAGGACAATGAAATGAGTAGAAATAGGTGGGGGAGGGATGGAGAGAGAGGGACAGCATGGGTTACGAAGTTAGAGAAATCAATATTCATATCGCTGGGTGGTAAGCTACCCAAGTGAAATAATTCTCCATCTCATTCTCACTCCCACTTTCAACTAAACTAAGGGTGAGGAAGAGTCCCGACCCGTAATGTCAGCCGTCCATGTTCTCCAGAGTTGCTTCCTGACACTCTGAGTTACTCCAGCACTTTTTGCTACATGATTCCATCATCAGCAGTTTCTCGTGTCGACAACCGGTTTCTCCGGTGTTAACTTTCTCCCACTTTGCAGATGCTCTACGAAGTAAATATTTTCAAGAATTAATTATGTTTTCATTTCACATTTTCGATATCTGGATGATATCATAGAAATATCGAAACATAGAAAATAGGTGCAGGAATAGGCCATTCGGCTCTTCGAGCCTGCACCGCCATTAAATATGATCATGGCTGATCATCCACAATCAGTACCCTGTTCCTGCTCTTTCCCCATATCCCTTGATTCCCTTAGCCCTAAGAGCTAAATCTAACTACCGTTGTATGGGTGGTCTAGCCACAAAAAGTTTATTTATAAGCAGAAACTTGTCTAAAACCATTTAGTAAATTAAACTCTGTCAATATAGTTATTCTCTGATGGTTAGGAGTGGAAAATGAGCCAAATCAGAGATAGTAGGAGGAGAATTTAGTTTTATGGTCTTGGGGAAGAAAGGAGAGGGGCAGATAAGTTACTAAAGGTCATAAGGTCATATGTGATAGGAGTAGAATTAGGCCATTCGGCCCATCAAGTCTACTCCGCCATTCAATCATGGCTGATCTATCTCTCCCTCCTAACCCCATTCTCCTGCCATCTCCCCATAACCTCTGACACCTGTAATAATCAAGAATCTATCTATCTCTGCATTAAAAATATCCACTGACTTGGCCTCCACAGCCTTCTGTGATAAATAATTCCACAGATTCACCACCCTCTGACAAAAGAAATGTATTCTCATCTCCTTCCTGAAAGAATGTCCTTTAATTCTCAGTCTATGACCTCTAGTCCTAGACACTCTCCCACTAGTGGAAACATCCTCTCCACATCCACTCTATCCAAGCCTTTCACTATTCTGTATGTTTCAATGAGGTCCCCGCTCATTCTTCTAAACTCCGGCGAGTGCAGGCCCAGTGCTGTCAAACGCTCATCATAGGTTAATCTACTCATTGCTGGGATCATTCTTGTAAACCTAAAGGTTTGCGAACAGCTCTGGCCAACATTGAGAGAGTTGTGGTTGCAGCCCAGTGCATCACACAGGCCTGACTCCCCACCATTGACTCCATCTTCACTTCATGCTGCCCTGGAAAAGCAGCCAATATAATCATTGATGTGAATCCTGGAGCTCAGGAGGACGAGGGGGGAATCATTTGGAAGTGTATATTATGGAGGTTTATAATATATATTAAGAATTTAGACAAAGGAATTAAATGTAACATCTCCACGTTTGCGGATGACACAACGCCGGGTGGCAGTGTGAGCTCCGATGAGAATACTATGAGGCTGCAGGGTGACTTGGATAGACTGGGTGAGTGTGCAGATGCATGGCAGATAATGTGCAGTGTAATGCAGTGCTGAGAACTATATTCTGCACTCTGTATCTTCCCTTTTACTCTATTTGAGTTTGACGATTGTATTTATGTATATTATTATCTGATGTGATGGAATGGCGTTCAATACAAAGATTTTCACTGCACCTCAGTGCAGGGAACAATAATAAAGCAAAACCTAATCAAGCTGGAGTGGAGGAAGCTGAAGGCATAGAATTAACAAATTGAGTGGAGGAAACATACACATGGTGCTGGATTCACAAGTTCACATTCACAAGTTATAGTAGTCGAATTAGGCCATTCGGCCCATCCAGTTCACTCCGCCATTCAATCATGGCTGATCTCTGTCTCCTATTCCCATTTTCCTGCCTTCTCCCCATGACAATTAACAATAGGTGCAGGAGTAGGCCATTCGGCCCTTCGAGCCAGCACCGCCATTCACTGTGATCATGGCTGATCATCCACAATCAGTACCCCGTTCCTGCCTTCTCACAATATACCCTGACTCCGCTATCTTTAAGAGCTTTATCTAACCCTTGGCACCCATTCTAATCAAGAATTTGTCTATCTCTACCCTAAAAATATCCAGTGACTTGGCCTCCGCAGCCCTCTGTGGCAATGAGCTCCTCTGACTAAAGAAGTTGCTCCTCACCTCTTATCTAAAAGAGTGCCCTTATTCAGAGCTGGAAGTGTTGCAAGTTGCAAGTTGCAACCCATCCGTGAGGTTACATAGTGATGATGGAGAGCAATGAAACATAAGAAAATTTTAATTTTGTGTCATAGTGTGATACAGCTTGGAAACAGGCCCTTCGGCCCAACTTGCCCATATGTCCTACTTGCCCAACATGTCCCAGCTACTATTCCCACCTGCCTGCATTTGACCCATATCCCTCTAAACTTGTCCCATCCATGTACCTGTCTAAATGTTTCTTAAACGTTAGGATAGTCCCTGCCTCAACTACCTCCTCTGGCAGCTTGTTCCCACCACCCTTTGTGTGAAAAGGTTACCCTCAGGTTCCTGTTAAATCTATTCTTCTTCACCTTAAACCTAGGTCCTCTGGTCCTCGATTCCCTACTCTGGGCAAGAGATTCTGTGCATCTACCCGATCTATTCCTCTCATGATTTTATGTACCTCTATAAGATCACCCCTAATCTCTCATGCTCTCCAAGGAATAGAGTCCCAGCCTCCTCAACCTCTCCCTACAGCTCAGACCCTCGAGTGCTGGCAACATCCTCGTAAATCTTCTCTGTACCCTTTCCAGCTTGACAACTTCTTTCCTATAAAAGTCATGGGAAAGAGATTCCCAAGAGTCAATCGGCATGTTGGATCTCTTCAAGGATGATTTCAGCACATTCCTGAATCTTTTCCCATCTCTATTTGACAATCTCTATCCGTGTCAGAGCTAAGAATAGACAGTGTGTGGGAAGGAACTGCAGATGCTGGTTTGAAACCAAAGAAAGACACAAAAAGCAGGAGTAGCTCAGAAGTCCAGTTAAGAAGAAGGGTCTCGACCCGAAACGTCACCCATTACTTCTCTTCAGAGATGCTGCCTGTCCCGCTGAGTTACTCCAGCATTTTGTGTTTCTCTAAGAATGGAGAGTGTCTGTTTTAGGAATCCGGTGTTGGACATGCAAATGATGCGGCACATCATTCCTCGAGGCATAATTTGTTCAGGAACTCAGTTAATTATTTAAGAAACACCTCCCACTCATCCACTGTAGTTTTACCCAATGCCAGATTTGCCCAGTTAAACGCCCTGTCCCACTTTCCCGAGTTACTCACGAATTCTCCCGAGTTTTCCCCTTAACTCAAACTCGGAGAATGTCTGTAGCGAGTCTGTAGCGAGTCCGTAGGAGGCCGCAGGAGTCCGTAGATATTTTGTAGCGGCTCGTAATGCCAGCCGTAGGTACTCGGGGCATTAGGTAAGTCGGGACGTTTTTTCAGCATGTTGAAAAATGTTCATGAGTAAAAAATATAGCCCCGAGTACCTACGGCTGGCATCTCCGAGTTTGAATACTTGAATCAAGTAACTTGGGAAAGTGGGACAGGGGCTTAACTACGAATCGTCTCAGAAGTCAGCCTGACCAAAATTAGATCTTTGCCTGCCAGGCCGCCAGATTCAGACTTGGATTCACGTTAGTTTATTGTCATATACACCAGGGTGATACAGAAACATAGAAAATAGGTGCAGGAGTTGGCCATTCGGCCCATCGAGCCAGCACCGCCATTCAACATGATCATGGCTGATCATCCAAAATCAATACCCCGTTCCTGCTTTTTCCCATATCCCTTGATTCTCTTAGCCCTAAGAGCTAAATCTATCTCTCTCTTGAAAACATCCAGCGAATTGGTCTGCACTGCCTTCTGTGGCAGAGAATTCCACAGATTCACAACTCTCTGGGTGAAAAGGTTTTTCTTCAGTTACTTGTTCATATGAAGCTCAAAGAATACACAGCATACATACATTGATGATAAATACAGAAATAAATACATCAACATGTGCAAGACAAGATCATAAGACATCTCAGCATCTATCTTTGTCTGCCGTTCAGTCTTACAGCATGGAAACAGGCCCTTCAGCACAACTTGTCCACACGGGCCGACATGTGCCACCTATTCTAGTCCCACCTGCCTGCCTCCATGTACCTGTCTAAATAACCATATAACCATATAACCATTACAGCACGGAAACAGGCCATCTCGGCCCTTCAAGTCCGTGACGAACACTTTTTTAAAATTTTATTTTATTTTTTAAAAATAAATACTTCCCCCTAGTCCCATCTACCTGCACTCAGACCATAACCCTCCATTCCTTTCCCGTCCATATACCCATCCAATCTATTTTTAAAGGATAAAATCGAACCAGCCTCCACCACTTCCACTGGAAGCTCATTCCACACAGCTACCACTCTCTGAGTAAAGAAGTTCCCCCTAATGTTACCCCTAAACTTCTGTCCCTTAATTCTCAAGTCATGTCCCCTTGTTTGAATCTTCCCTACTCTCAATGGAAAAAGCTTATCCACATCAACTCTGTCTAACCCGCTCATAATTTTAAAGACCTCTATCAAGTCCCCTCTTAACCTTCTGCGCTCCAAAGAATAAAGACCTAACTTGTTCAACCTTTCTCTGTAACTTAGTTGCTGAAACCCAGGCAACATTCTAGTAAATGTTTCTTAAGCATTGCGATAGTACCTGCCTCAACTACCTCCTCTGACAGCTTGTTCCATACAACCCACCACCCTGTACGTGAAAAAGTTACCCCACAGATTCCTATTAAATCTTTCTCACCTCACCTTAAGCCCAAGTCCTCTGGTTCGTGATTCACCTACTCTTGGCAACACACTTGGTGCATCTAACTGATCTATTCCTCTCATGATTTTGGACACCACTATAAGATCACCATCTCCATCTATAATGTGGAGGCCTAAAGATCACATGCAGAGAGAAGACTTTAGTTTAAATTGACATTGTTTGGAAAAGGGTCTCAATCCCAAACATCACCTCTCCTTTTTATCCAGAGATGCTGCCTGACCCACTGAGCTACTCCAGCACGTTGTGTCTTTCTTTTGTTTCCTTGTCTTCTTTTTGTCTCCTTTAAGGGCCTGTCCCACGAGCATGCGACTGCATGCGGCAAGCACGACCTAACGTGGTCGCTTGAGCCGTACGGCCTCGCGGGGCCGGTCCCACTTCGATCGCCGGAGCCGTATGGAGTTGTGCGGAACTGGTCCTGACATCGCGCGGGGCTCCGAAAAACTGACACTGTTCAAAAATCCCGCGCGGCAACGGCCTACCGGCCCGCAGCCGCCTCGACGCTGTATGCACCACCTCGACGGGCGTGCGCAGCGTCTTGACACCGTACGTCCCGCGGACTTCGCTCGAACTTCACGTCAATCACTCGACCTCCGACCTTCATCTCTAGCACTTGTCCACCCATCTGCCAGTCAAAAACCCCACCTCAGCTGTATCCACCTATCACTTGCACAAGTTTGCCCTGCCACCACCTCTTTTTTGCACGCTTTCTCTCCCCCGCAGAAATCTGTCTGAAGAAGGGTCCTGATCCAAAACGTCATCTATCCATGTCCACCAGGGTTTCTGCCTGACGCGCAGAGTTACTCCAGCACTTTGTGCTCTACAAATGGGCGGCACGGTGGTGCAGCGGTAGAGTTGCTGCCCTACGGCGCCAGAGGCCTGGATTCGAACCTGACCTTGGGTGACATCTGTACGGAGTTTGCACATTCTCCCCGGGACCATGAGGGTACTCCGGTTTAGTCCCACACTCCAAAGATGTACAGGTTTGTAGGTTAGTTGGCTTCAGTAAAGATGGTAAATTATCCCTTGTGTGTGGTATCGTGTTCGTGTACGGGGATCGCCGGTCAGTTTAGTTTAGTTTATTCCCACATACACCGAGGTACAGTGAAAAGCTTTCGTTGCATACTAACCAGTCAGCAGAAAGACAACACATGATTACAATCGAATCATTCACCGTGGTGGCACGGACTCGGTGGGCCGAAGGGCCTGTTTCCGTGCTGTAGCTCTAAACCAGACTAAACTAAATTAAACTAAACAAGATTCCAGCACTGTACTATGTCCCGATGACCAATAAGATGAGTTTGACAGGAGAATCTCTGGAAGTGAGAAGCCCTGTTCCAGAAACAATATCACAAGGACCATTTGATCTGGAAAGATATGTCAAGTTGAACATCGTAGCACAAAAATATTATTCTCTCTGCTTCTCAGCTGTGTTATTTTAATCTCTTTCAGGATGGATCCTATTGTAATCACTATTAGATAATGGCTCCTGTAACAGAAACCATCAGACACATTACTCAATAGCAGATACGATAGTGGCATTTAAGAGGCTTTTAGATAGGCACAAAAGATGTGCAGGAATGAAGGGATATGGATCATGTGCAGGCAGCTGAGATTAGTATATTTTAGATTTTTATCGTTTTTTTGGCATTGTTATCTTGGCATTATTTATCTTAGCATGATTGACTGTGGGCCGAAGGGCCTGTTCCTGTGCTGTACTGTTCTATGTACATCTTTAGTCTAGATTAGTTTAATTTAGAGATACGGCGCGGAAACAGGCCCTTCGGCCCACCAAGTCCGCACCGGCCAGTCGTCTTCGTCTTCGTCTTCGTCTTCGTCTTCGTCTTCGTCTTCGTCTTCGTCTTCGTCTTCGTCTTCGTCTTCGTCTTCGTCTTCGTCTTCGTCTTCTCCTCCTCCTCCTCCTCTCCTCCTCCTCCTCCTCCTCCTCCTCTTCCTCCTCCTCTCTCCCCCTCCTCCCCCTCCTCCTCCTCCTCCTCCTCCTCCTTCTCCTCCTCCCTCCTCCTCCTCCTCCTCCTCCCTCCTCCTCCTCCTTCTCCTCCTCCTCCTCCTCCTCCTCCTCCATGTGAAGGTTGCAATCGCCAACCCCACCGACCGACCAGTGATCCCCGCACACCTTACACACACACACACAAGGGACAATTTTAACACATACACCAAGCCAATTAGGCTACAAACCTGTAGGTCTTTGAAGTGTGGGAGGAAACCGAAGATCTGGGAGAAACCCACGTGGTCACGGGGAGAACGTACAAACTCCGTACAGACAGCACCTGTAGTCAGGATGGAACTTGGCGCTACAAACGTCGTAAGGCAGCAACTCTACCGCTGCGCCACCATGCCGCTCTTAAAACGGTTGCTACTTGGTTAGTTCCATAACATCGTCGCAGGAAATTATTTTGCACCCTGCCATTAAATCACTTTATCCCGATCTATACAAAGCAGGTCGGCTAAACTTCCTCTGTCTTGCTATTTTAAAGGGCACTAATTAATGCATGTGTATTAATTTTGTGCATTTACCATTTCAACACAACAAGTCGCAATTATACATTGTCATTCACATCGTAATATGTTCCAAATTATTCCGCGCGTTTTTTTTTTCGGTGGTGGGGTCAACCAACATGACATTAATTTATAGTTTATAAGACATTAGTTTAGCACTTTTGGGGGCTTTTCCAACGGAGGATGCAAGTTGTGGACATTGACTGGTGAAGAGAAAAGCTGGGCAGTGATCTTCTTGTCCTACAGACACAGTCCATGTCGAGCACAAAAATGTAAATGTGGATGATGTTTAACAGATGCTGAGCGCTCTAACTGGGTGACAGGACTACTCCTGCCTGTGGCATTTCATGGCTGACATATTAAAGTAAGGCTCTAGCACTTCCATTCACTCTTTGCCAAGTAAATGACAGCTGCAAGGTTAAGTTGGATCTAGCCAAGTGTAAATAAATTATAGCCTGTACTGCGGATAAATGGACTGGCTCGTACATCAAAGCAGATGATATCGGAAGCTATTTTGTTAAACTTATACCCAGCAGGGTTGATCAGAATGGCAGGTAACACAGTGCGTGGTTCAATGCAAAGATTCCCTACAGCCATTAGGCTATTAAACACTGCAACTGGCAAATAAACTCTGAACTACATAGATTATCATTGTTAGTTTGCACTTTTATTACTTCAGCATTTTGTATATGTATATATATATATATACATGTGTGTGTATATTTTATATATATATATATATATATATATATATATTCCTTCCTTACTCCAGCATTTTTGTGTCTACTATATCTATCTATATTACTAAAAGTCTGATCTTGACCACTCCCTGTTGTTCTGTATATTGATTTTAGAAAAAACGCTGCCACTTACGGCTGTGATGTTTGGCCATCTTACTCAGAATCTCCCACCGCTGCACAGGACAAGAGGATTTTTCCTATCGATGAAAAATAAAAGAGTTATTAGTATTTAAAAAATGTTGAGATTCTCTCTCTGAAGGTCACGCCCCTTCCGGAGGACTATAAAACCCGGAAGTGTTGAGTGCCTCAGTCTGTCTCTGCAAGATGGGAGAGCGAGAGGGTCACGTCTCTCAGTCTGAGCTGTGAATAAACACTGAACACATGTCTACTAAACTGTGAGTGGTTTTACTGACCTGTCAGTGCCCTTAATGTGGTTTGAAAATATAGTTTGGAAATGCTAAAGCTGTGTTGCCTTTGGTTTGGAAATGCTAAAGCTGTGTTGCCTTTGGTTTGAAAATGCTAAAGCTGTGTTTCCTTTGGTTTGGAAATGCTAAAGCTGTGTTGCCTTTGGTTTGGAAATGCTAAAGCTGTGTTGCCTAATTAAAGTTGCCTTGCCTAATTAAAGTTGCCTTGCCTAATTAAAGTTGCCTTACCTTCTATATAATTAAAAGTCTAATCTTGACCACTTCCTATTTGCACTTTATATTGATTTTAGAAAAAAACGCTATCACGTATGGCTGTGATTTTTGGCCATCTTACTCAGAGTCCCCCTCCACGCATCAGGTGCCGAGTATTATTCCCATCGATGAAAAATAAAAGTTATTAGCGTTTAAAAAATGTTGAGATTCTCTCTCCTGTCAATTACTCCATGAAGACCATGCCCCTTCTTGTGGGAGGGGGGGAGGGACTATAAACCCAGGAGTATGGGCAAGACTCAGTCTCTGCTAGATGGAGGAGGGAGAGGTCACGACTCGCTTTCTTTAGTGGCCTTGCACCCTGCTTGAAATGGTATGAAACTGCACTTGAATTTGGTGCCCTTGCATCCTGCTTGAAGTGGTAAGAAAACTGAACTTGAATTTGGTGGACTTGCACCCTGCTTGAAATGACATTTCAAGGAATAGCTGCGAGTCAACTGCCAGCACAACAGGCTTGAGTGACTGAGCCCGCCAGCTCAAGAATCCATTCGGCCCACAATGTCCATACTAGCCCTCTGGAAACCAGTCCCTTCACCCCACAACACCCATACAAGGGCTCCAGAAAGCACCCCCCCCTTCACTGGCCACCAATATTGGAATTGGTGGAGAGGTGGAATATTGCGTTGGGGAACCAGCCCTCCCATGTGATGTTGGGACCCAACGGGTCCCACTTAGTCTAGTATATATATATTTATATTAGACACAAAATGCTGGAGTAAGGAAGGAATTGCAGATGTTGGTTTAAACCGTAGATAGACATAAAAGTGTTGAGTAAATCAGCGGGACAGGCAGCTTCTCTGGAGAGAAGGAATGGGTGATGTTTTGGGTCAAGATGTGTGTGTACATATATATATCTATGTAAATAGATATATATATAGCAGCTTTAATTAGGCAAGGCAGCTTTAATTAGGCAAGGCAGCTTTAAATAGGCAAGGCAGTTTAAAATTCGGTAAGGCAGCTTTAATTAGGCAAGGCAGCTTTAGCACTTTCAAACCAAAGGCAACACAGCCTTAGCACTTTCAAACCAAAGGCTACACAGCTTTAGCACTTTCAAGCCAAAGGCAACACAGCTTTAGCACTTTCAAACCAAAGGCAACACAACTTTAGCATTTTCAAGCCAAAGGCAACACAGCTTTAGCACTTTCAAACTACATTAAGTGCACTGACAGGTCAGTAAAACCACTCACAGTTTAGTAGACATGTGTTTAGTGTTATTCACAGCTCAGACTGAGAATTGCGACCTCTCGCTCCCCCATCTTGCAGAGAACTGAGGCACCTCCACACTTTCGGGTTTTATAGTCCCTCCGGAGGGGCATGGCCTTCAGGAGAGAAAATCTCAACATTATTTAAACACCAATAACTCTTTTATTTTTTATCGATGGGAAAAATCCTCTTGTCCTGCGCAGCGGAGGGGGACTAAGATGGCCAAAAATGACAGCCTTAAGTGGCAGTGTTTTTTTTCTAAAATCAATATACAGAGCAACAGGAAGTTGTCAAGATGAGACTTTTAGTATTATAGATATACATTTTTTAATATATGTGTGTGTATAAGTATGTATATATGCACACTGAACTTTTTTTTCTCGTTTAATATATTGTTTACAGAGTGTCTATGAGT
>JAXLNO010005755.1:158287-193577 GCA_038087875.1 Malacoraja senta | reverse complement strand
CTTTAATTATATTTCTATGAATCTACAGACCTTGGCTGGGAACCTGGGGCTCACCAAAATTGTTCCCAATTGGGCCCCGCACCTGCTAAGGCCGGCCCAGACTGGAGGCATGTTCTACCAAGTGGTAAATTGGTCCGCACCTGCATTTCCCATTTGCAAACCATTCGGATTACAAAGAGCTCCCGGGAAGAGAACCCATTCGCAATCCGGGGATGAGCCATTAGACAATAGACATAGACAGTAGGTGCAGGAGTAGGCCATTTGGCCCTTCCAGCCAGCACCGCTGTTCAATGTGATCATGGCAACAATTTACTAACATTAACATCAACATTAGGAAGGCACGGTGGGGCAGCGGTAGAGTTGCTACCTTACAGCACCGGAGACCCGGGTTCGATCCAACCCGGGTCTCTGGTGACCAATGCGTAGACTTATAAGAAATCACGCAACTCATAATAAATTAAACATATGGGTAGTTGGCTGAAGCATAAGACTTTCCAGTAAAATCCTGGCAAATTTGAGAGGAAATACTAAGCTCCAGATTTATAAGTTCCTGGCCTTCCAGTTGTGAATCAGTTGATTATCATAATAACTCACAACTAACTTGCGCGTCACAAAAATAATCCCACCCAACATTTCAAGGTTAGGGAAAGGAGACGGCATTTGCTAGGTCAGATGCCATTGGTATGACTTGCATTGTCGGTAAAATGCGAGACAGGAAGAGAAAAACAAAAACATGGAATATCTCAGTCCTACTGGCTGACAGCAGTGAAGGAACACCATTATCAGCCATTTTCCCTCCCCAAAATACTGCCAACGAAACCAAAAGGATCAAAAGTCCACAGAAAGTACAGAGGAAGCATACTGCTTAGGAAAGAAATGCAGGTGCTGGTTTACACCAAAGATAGACACAAAAAGCTGGAGTAACTCAGCAGGTCAGGCAGCACTTCTGCAGAAAAGGAATAGGTGAACTTTCGGGTCGTGACCCTTCTTCAGATTAAGGTTGCATCACTGCTTGGTTTGGAAACAGCTCTGCCCAAGACAGCGAGAAATGTAGATGTAGCCCAGTCTGTCACACAGACAACTCTTTCCACCATTGACTCTATCTACATTTCACACTGCCTCAGAAAAATAGCCAACATAATCAAAGAAGTCCTACATCAGTCATTCTTCCTTCTCCCTGCTCACATTTGGGATTCACTTCTACCCCATTGCGGACATTGGACTTTGTCTAGGGAACTTGTGCGCTACAATGCTGACAACATAGCCACCGCAGCCAGACATAAAAACAGCTTTTTTTCTGCGAGCATTAGCTCTACTCAACAGCCAAAAGTCTGTAGGCCTCCTTGTGCTCTGGTATTTTATTTAATTCTTTACATGTTTAAATCATAATGTTTTTATTTTTACTTGTCTACTGTATATCGTGTTGTTACTTGTGAGCAAAGCACGAGGGCAAATTCCTTGTATGTTTACATACTTGGCGAATAAAATTGATTCTGCACTCAATATCTTCCCCTGTGCTCTACCTATTGGACTTGAGTTTGGACTGATTGTATCTATGTGTGCTATATCTGATCTGCTAGGATAGCATGCAAAACAAACCTTTTGACTGTACCTCGGTAACTTGTGACAATAATAAACAAAATCCAGGGTTTTGTGTCAGAGACCTGGGTTTCGATCCCGATCCTGTCTATATCGTGTTTGTACGTTCTCCCCGAAGCCTGTGTGGGTTTACGCCCAGTGCTCCTGCTTCCTCCCGCATTCCAAAGCCAATTAACGCACAATAACAGGTTTGTGGGTTAATTGGCTTGGAATAATTGTAACTTGCCCCTAATGTGTGTAGGGTAGTGTAAGTGTGCGGGAATCGCTGTTCAGTGCGGACTCGGTGGGCCGAAAGGCCTGTTTCCCCGCTGTATCTCTAAACTAAATGGTAGGATGCAGCCAGACAATCCTAACTATTCAGCCATGCAAAATAGCGTGCGAATTGTGAAAGAGATCGATTGCATTGGGACAGTCTGAAAGCATTCATGCATTAAATCTTTGAAGAGCATTTTGTGTTGGATATACACCAGAATTATTGTATTTTGAAGGGTAAAGGTGTGGAACAATGTCACCAATGGCAACTCACGTGACGGCTTTGAGGAATTAAACTGATTAAGAAAATAATGTAGTGGGTCTGAGAGCTGCTTTTGTGTGTCAAGTGTCCTTGTTACAATAAGCCTCCTGTGCGTAGTGCATTATGTCCACTTGCACCAAGTCCCAAACAGTTTTAAGCTCATGACACATCGAGGTATAGATTTCTGTTGAAATGTTGTGCTTTCGACCAATTTGTACAAAGTAATGCCCCATAAACAGGTCATTTGACAAGACCATATGGGCTGCTTTACACTTTATACTTTATAGAGGTACAGCGTGGAAATAGGCCCTTCGGCCCACCGAGTCTGCACCGACCAGCGATAACCCATACACTAGCACTGTCCTATGCACTCGAGGCAACTTAGACATTTACAGAAGCCAATTAACCTACAAACCTGCACATCCTTGGAGTGCGGGGAGGAAACCGGAGCACCCGGAGAAAACCCCACGCGGTCATAGGAAGAAATGACAAACTCTGTACAGACAGCACCGTAATCAGGATGGAACCCGGGTCCCTGGCGCTGTGAGACAGCAACTCTATCGCTGCGCCACTGGGCTGCTTTATCCATGTTGGTCAAAGACAAATCAGGATATCAAGGAAACTTGCACCTATTCTTTAAAATAGAAGCAGGAATGTATTACATTCCAAGAGCAGGGAGGGCTTCAATTTAAGAGACATATTTAGAGAAAGAGCGATGTGAGGGAATTTTTATTAATCAGCTGGATAAACGACCAAGCTTGTGAGAATTAAAACGGTAGACACTGACTGCACTTTTGTTCTGGTGGAGTTAAGGACCTGTCCTACTTGGCGATTTTTTCGGTGACTGTCGGCGTCATATCAGTGTCCCCAAAAGATTTTGAACATTTCAAAATCCAGCGGCGACAAAAAAATGTTGCGACACTTGAAAAAACACCGCGCGTCATCACGGCGCGTCATCGCCACATCACGCCTCAAATTTTTTGGTGACCTGATACGTCAGTCAATTATGCCGGTTGTCGCCGAAAAAATCGCCACGTGGGACAGGCCCTTTAACATAACAAACTCAACAGGAGGAAAGGTCACCGCTCTCTTTGGATTTCCTAAATTCAAAAGGTGTCAATTCCGGCCATTTGGAGCAACAAAAGACAGATATCCCCTCCGCGCATCGGGGTCTGTTACAACACACGGTCGCAATCCCACTGCAAAGAAGATTCAGATGTACAACAAAGATTTGCAAATTCATGGTCGCAGAAGACACAGGAAGATGAGTTACAGAGGCAGACGGAATAGCTAATCTACAAACAACACCCACTGAGGAGCAAATGGAAAAGCGACAAGGAGTTGGTGTTCGAAGTAACCGGTGATTTATTAAAACTGGTGCGCACCAAGAGACCAGTCAAAGCGGAGCTCCTGAGCACGACTTTGGTACAGCTTTTACATTCCCAACTGACAAAATTACATAGAAATTTGATTAACAGTAAAACTAGGTCTTGATTGCAGAATGGAGGTACTGAAAGACTTAATTAGGTGACAAACTAGGTCTTGGTTACAGAATGAGACGATTATCCACAAGTCTTAACATATTTAACAGTAGAAGGTAGACACGGAATGCTGGAGTAACTCAGCGGGTATGGCAGCATCTATGGAGAGAAGGAATGGGTGATGTTTTGGGTTGAGATTGAAGAAGAGTCACCCATTCTTTCTCCATCGATGTTGCTTCACCCGCTTTTTTCCTCCAGAATTTAAGGTCTACCTTCGATTTTACCGACATCTGCAGTTCTTTCTTGCACATTAGTTGACAGTAGATCCAGTTTACAGTTACAATGATGGGTGCTATAACATCGCCAATGACATTCCTGAAACTTGGGTGTCCTCACTGCTTACATTCCATGTCTCCACTTTTAGGCTTTGTCTGCGGTTCCCTGTCACCACATTAGCACAATCCACATCCATATTTACTAGTTATTAGCCCTCACTATTCTGTCCCCTACAACAGATAGCCCCTTCTCCCTTCAGCCCAGGGAGCCCGCGCCGACCAGCCACCCCTGCACATTAACACTATCTTGCACACGCCTACGACAATTTACAATCTTACCAAGTCAACTAGCCTACAAACCTGTATGCCTTTGGATTGTAAGAGGAAGCAGGAGCACCCGGAGAAAACCCACGGGGAGAACGTACAAACGCCGTAAAGACAGCGCCCATAATTGGGATCGACCCGGGTCTCTACTGCTGCGCCACCGTATGGTTACAGGGAATGAAGGGAGATGGATCACAGCAGGCAGGAGGTTTGTTTAACTGGTAGCATATTTGGCACGGACATTGCTGGCCGAAGGGCCTGCTTTATGTCCATGTTTATTTTCTCAAGCCTTTTAATAGGCAACTAATAGGTAGGCAGCAGATGTTGCCATAGATATGACCGTGATCCCTCCGTATCAGAAATGATTTTACGCAGTGAAGCTGATTGGCATTAACTCCAGTGTTTGTGGCATTAAATAGTTTAGAAAAACAAGAGCAGGGCAGCAAGGAATGCATCGTTTATATTAGCCGACAGTCCCTTGTCAGCCTAAAAAATGCTGAGAAAGACAATACATGATTACAATGGCTCCATTTACAGCAGGGGACTGCAACCTACAGCCCCCGGGCCGAATGCGGCCCGTAACCCGAAATCATCCTGCCCGCAGGCCGATTTTTTTTCCGTAATTATCTGGCTTGCCATGCACCCCGAGCAGCAGCCGAGAACCTCAAGCTGCAGTGCCGAAGCAGCGGCCGGGCGTGCCGAGCAGTGTCCCGAGCAGCAGCGCCCCGAGCAGCGGCCAGGCATCCAGAGCAGCGGCTGGGCATCGAGCTCTGGCTGCACCGCATCCTGCGCAAAGCCGCCAGCACTGCCACGCACCTTCTGTGAACACGTTTAAGAAAGAACTGCAGATGCTGGAAAAAACAAAGGTAGACAAAAATGCTGGAGCAAATCAGCGGGTGAGACTTGCAAGGATCGCATGAGGCTGCTTCACCCAATAAATTTCTCCAGCAGTTTTGTCTACCTGTGAACACGTGATTTGATGCCTGCCATCCTGGGTGGGATCCATGTGTACATGTGATAGATGTGGCCCGCCATCCGCTCACAGACATGTGTCCTGGCCCGATGCAGAACACAGCTTGCCGACCCCTGATTTACAGTGTTCACATACATTATAAGGGAATAACGTTCAGTGTAATGCCAGCAAAATCCGATATGGCGAGGGTCATCAATGAGGTAGAGATAGTAGTTCAGCACTGCGCTCTGGTTGTGGTCGGATGATTCAGTTGCCTGAATATCGGATACTATCTGATTGTGGACATTGACCTTTGTCTGTGGAACTGGGGCGCGACAATGGTGAGAACTATATTCTGCACTCTGTATCTACCTCTTTGCTCTACCTATTGTACTTCAGTTTGACTTGATTGTATTTATGTATCGGATTATCTGATCTGTTTGTATAGCATGCAAAATTCAACCAGCAATGGCTGCCTCGCCAACAGTCTGTCTGTCCCTTCCTTTGTTGTTTTTTTGGTATATGTTAAATGTATGTTTTCAGTGTTCATTAGTTTGTTTTATGTGGGGGTTGTGGGAAACTTTCTCTAATCTCTTGCCTCGACGGAGATGTGATTTTTTTCTGCATCGTTTTGCTGTCCGCACTGCAGCCTAACATCGAGTTGGCGGCTTCTTGCTGGATACCGATTTCGAGAGCTGCACCACAACAGCCTACAGGGCTTAACATCGCGGAGCCCCGCCGTCTCTGGTCAAAGACAGACATCCGGAACTCCAAGCCGCAGGAGCTTCGATCGCCCCGACGCGGGAGCTTTGATTGCCCTGATGCGGGGGCTTCGACCGCCGGCTGTGGGAGCTCCGATTGCCCCGACAGATGGTTCAACAGCCCCGACTGCAGGAGAAAAATAAGAGAAGAAGGTTAGACTTTATTGCTTACATCACAGTGAGGAACGTGGGAAATCCGCTGTGGTGGATGTTTATGTTTACTTTTATGTAGTTGTGTATCTTGTTGCTTTTTTAGTACGCTGATCAGTAATTCATATATCTTTGTCCCTTAATTGGTACAGGTGACAATAAAAGACCTTTGAAACCTTTGAAAACAAACCTTTTCACTGTATCTCAGTACACGTGACAATAATAAGCATAAACATAAAGTTCTCCAATACAGACTGGGCACAAACTAAACACCACCATAATGAGAAGAACTGATCCACCGTAGTTGGGAATTTGACATTTCATCTTATTCTGGTCTCTCTTCCAGCCCATTTGCCCTCATCTTGCTCTACATTTAAGACAAAATGCAGGAGTAGGTGAGGGTACGGGTCAAGGCACTTCTTCAGACAGAGGGTGATGCAAACGAGAGATAGAGGGTGATATAAGAACTGCAGATGCTGGTTTACAGTGAAGATAGGTCCGAAACGTCACCCATTCATCCTATTTAGAGATGCCACCTGTCCCGCTATGTAATTCCAGCATTTTGCGTCTATCTTTGGTATAAATCAGCATCTGCAGTTCCTTCCTATACATTTTGTCTGCTCTACATTTAGATGCAGATCCTCCCCACTGCACGGTCACCCTCTTTATGTGTTTGGGAGTCCAGCGAATGGATTTGGCGGTTGCTATGTGACTGGAGGCATCTTCTACCAAGTGGGAATTTGGTCCGTTCCTGCATTTCCCATTTGCAAACCATTCGGGTTTCAAAGAGCTCCCGAAAAGAGAACCCATTCGCAATCCGCGTATGAGCCAATAGACAATAGACAGCAGGTGCAGGAGTAGGCCATTTGGCCCTTCCAGTCAGCACCGCTATTCAATGTGATCATGGCAACAGTTTACTAACATTAACATCAACATTAGAGATAGGCACGGTGGGGCAATGGTAGAGTTGCTACCTTACAGCACCGGAGACCCGGGTTCGATCCAACCCGGGCCTCTGGTGACCATTGTGTAGACTTATGAGAAATCACGCAACTCCTAATAAATTGAACATATGGGTAGTTGGCTGAAGCATAAGAACTTCCCAGTAAACTCCTGGCAAATTTGAGAGGAAATATTAAACACCAGATTTAAAAGTTCCTGGCCTTCCAGTTATGAATCATTTGATTATCATAATAACTCACAACTAACTAGTGCGACACAAAAACAATCCCACTCTACACTTCAAGGTTAGGGAAAGGAGATGGCATTTGCTAGGTCAGATGCCATTGGTATGACTTGCATTGTCGGTAAAATGCGAGAGAGGAAGAGAGAAACAAGACATGGAATATCTCAGTCCTACTGGCTGACCGCAGTGAAGGAACACCACTATCAGCCATTTTCCTTCTCCCCTAAATACTGCCAACGAAAGCAAAAGGATCAAAAGTGCACAGAAAGTACAGAAGCATACTGTGTGGGAAAGAAATGCAGATGCTGGTTTATACCGAAGATAGACACAAAAAGCTGGAGTAACTCAGCAGGTCAGGCAGCACCTCTGGAGAAAAGGAATAGGTGACGTTTCGGGTCGAGACCCTTCTTCAGATTAAGGTTGCATCACTGCTTGGTTTGCAAACAGCTCTGCCCAAGACAGCAAAAAATTCCAGAGAAATGTAGATGTAGCCCAGTCTGTCACACAGACAACTCTTTCCACCATTGACTCTATCTACATTTCACACTGCCTCAGAAAAATAGCCAACATAATCAAAGAAGTCCAACATCAGTCATTCTTCCTTCTTCCTGCTCACATTTGGGAGAAGAAACAGAAGCTTGAAAGCGCGCACCTCCAGACTCAGGAACAGCTTCTTCCCCTCTGTTATCAGGCTTCTGAACTGTCCTTCCATAAGCAAGGGTACTGTCCGATTCACTTCTACCCCATTGCGGACATTGGACTTTGTCTATGGAACTGGTGCGCTACAAAGCTGACAACATAGCCACCGCAGCCAGACATAAAAACAGCTTTTTTCTGCGAGCATTAGCTCTACTCAACAGCCAAAAGTCTGTAGCTTCTTGTACTCTGGTATTTTATTTAATTCTTTACATGTTTAAATTATGTTTTATTTTTAATTGTCTACTGTATATCGTGTTGTTACTTGTGAGCAAAGCACGAGGGCAAATTCCTTGTATGTTTACATACTTGGCGAATAAAATTGATTCTGCACTCAGTATCTTCCCCTGTGCTCTACCTATTGGACATGAGTTTGGACTGATTGTATCTATGTGTGCTATATCTGATCTGCTAGGATAGCATGCAAAACAAAGCTTTTGACTGTACCTCGGTAACTTGTGACAATAATAAACAAAAACCAGGGTTTTGTGTCAGAGACCTGGGTTCGATCCCAACTACGGGTGCTGTCTATATCGTGTTTGTACGTTCTCCCCGAAACCTGTGTGGGTTTACGCCCAGTGCTCCTGTTTCCACCCGCATTCCAAAGACGTACAGGTTTGTGGGTTAATTGGCTTGGAATAATTGTAACTTGCCCCTAATGTGTGTAGGGTAGTGTAAGTGTGCGGGAATCGCTGTTCAGTGCGGACTCGGTGGGCCGAAAGGCCTGTTTCCCCGCTGTATCTCTAAACTAAATGGTAGGATGCAGCCAGACAATCCTAACTATTCAGCCATGCTACATAGCGTGCGAATTGTGAAAGAGATCGATTGCATTGGGACAGGCATTAAATCTTTGAAGAGCATTTTGTGTTGGATATGCACCAGAATTATTGTATTTTGAAGGGTAAAGGTGTGGAAGAATGTCAGCAATGGCAACTCACGTGACGGCTTTGAGGAATTAAACTGATTAAGAAAATAATGTAGTGGGTCTGTGAGAGCTGCTTTAGTGTGTCAAGTGACCTTGTTACAATAAGCCTCCAGTGCGTAGTGCTTATGTCCACTTGCACCAAGTCCCAAACAGTTTTACAGCTCATGACACATCGAGGTATAGATTCTGTTGAAATGTTGTGCTTTCGACCAATTTGTGCAAATTAATGCCCCATAAAAAGATCATTTGACAAGACCACATGGGCTGCTTTACACTTTATCCTTTATAGAGGTACAGCGTGGAAATAGGCCCTTTGGCCCACCGAGTCTGCACCGACCAGCGACAACCCATGCACTAGCACTGTCCTACGCACTCGAGGCAACTTAGAAATTTACAGAAGCCAATTAACCTACAAACCTGCACATCCTTGGAGTGCGGGAGGAAACCGGAGCACCCGGAGAAAACCCACGCGGTCGTAGGAAGAAATGACATACTCTGTACAGACAGCACCCGCAGTCAGGATGGAACCCGGGTCCCTGGCGCAGTGAGACAGCAACTCTACCGCTGCGCCACTGGGCTGCTTTATCCATGTTGGTAAAAGACAAATCAGGATATCAAGGAAACTTGCACCTATTCTTTAAAATAGAAGCAGGAATGTATTACATTCCAAGAGCAGGGAGGGCTTCAATTTAAGAGACGTTTAAGAGAAAGAGCGATGTGAGGTAATTTGGTATTAATCAGCTCGATAAACGACCAAGCTTGTGAGAATTAAAACGGCAGACACTGACTGCACTTTTGTTCTGGTGGAGTTAAGGACCTGTCCTATTTGGCAATTTTTTCGGTGACTGTCGGCGTCATATCAGTGTCCCCAAAAGATTTTGAACATTTCAAAATCCAGCGGCGACAAAAAAATGTTGCGACACTTGAAAAAACACCGCGTCAAACGCCATCATGGCGCATCACCGCCACATCACGCCTCAAATTTTTTGGTGACCTGATACGTCAGTCAATTATGCCGGCTGTCGCCGAAAGAATCGCCAAGTGGGACAGGCCCTTTAACGTAACGAACTCAACAGGAGCAAAGGTCACCGCTCTCTTTGGATTTCCTAAATTCAAAAGATGTCAATTCCGGCCATTTGGAGCAACAAAAGACAGATATCCCTTCTGCGCATCGTGGTCTGTTACAACACACGGTCGCAATCCCATTGCAAAGAAGATTCAGATGTACAACAAAGATTTGCAACTTCATGGTCGCAGAAGATACAGGAAGATGAGTTACAGAGGCAGACGGAATAATTAACCTACAAATAACACCCGCTGAGGAACAAATGGAAAAGCGACAAGGAGTTGGTGTTTGAAGTAACCGGTGATTTATTAAAACTGGTGCGCACCAAGAGACCAGTCAAAGCGGAGCTCCTGAGCACGACTTTGGTACAGCTTTTACATTCCCAACTGACAAAATTACACAGAAATTTGATTAACAGTAAAACTAGGTCTTGATTGCAGAATGGAGGTACTGAAAGACTTAATTAGGTGACAAACTAGGTCTTGGTTACAGAATGAGACGATTATCCACAAGTCTAACATATTTAACAGTAGAAGGTAGACACAGAATGCTGGAGTAACTCAGCAGGTATGGCAGCATCTATGGAGAGAAGGAATGGGTGATGTTTTGGGTTGAGATTGAAGAAGAGTCACCCATTCTTTCTCTCCATGGATGTTGCTTCACCCGCTTTTTTCCTCCAGCATTTTGTGTCTACCTTCGATTTTACCAACATCTGCAGTTCTTTCTTGCACATTAGTTGACAGTAGATCCAGTTGACAGTTACAATGATGGGTGCTATAACATCACCTATGACATTCCTGAAACTTGGGTGTCCTCACTGCTACATTCCATGTCTCCACTTTTAGGCTTTGTCTGCGGTTCCCTGTCACCACATTAGCACAATTCACATCCCTATTTACTAGTTATTAGCTCTCACTATTCTGTCCCCTACAACAGACATCCCTCCCTTCTCCCTTCAGCCCAGGGAGCCCGCGCCGACTAGCCACCCCTGCACACTAACACTATCTTGCACACGCCTGGGACAATTTACAATCTTACCAAGTCAACTAGCCTACAAACCTGTATGCCTTTGGATTGTGAGAGGAAGCAGGAGCACCCGGAGAAAACCCACGTGGGTCACGGGGAGAATGTCCAAACACCGTAAAGACAGCGCCCATAAACGGGATCAAACCCGGGTCTCTGGCGCTGTGAGGCAGCAACTCTACTGCTGCCCCACCATGCCGCCCCCTACAGGGAATGAAGGGAGATGGATCACAGCAGGCAGGACTTTGTTTAAATGGTAGCATGTTTGGCACGGACATTGCTGGCCGAAGGGCCTGCTTTATGTCCATGTTTATTTTCTCAAGCCTTTTAATAGGCAACTAATAGGTAGGCAGCAGATGTTGCCATAGATATGACCGTGATCCCTCCGTATCAGAAATGATTTTACGCAGTGAAGCTAATTGGCATTAACTCCAGTGTTTGTGGCATTAAATAGTTTAGAAAAACAAGAGCAGGGCAGCAAGGAATGCATCGTTTATATTAGCCGACCGTCCCTTGCATGACTTCCATGCACCCTGTCAGCCTAAAAAATGCTGAGAAAGACAATACATGATTACAATGGCTCCATTTACAGCAGGGGACAGCAACCTACAGCCCCCGGGCCGAATGCGGCCCGTAACCGGAAATCATTCTGCCCGCAGGCCAATTTTTTTTCCGTAATCATCTGGCTTGCCATGCACCCCGAGCAGCAGCCGAGAACCTCGAGCTGCAGTGCCGAAGCAGCGGCCGGGCGTGCCGAGCAGTGTCCCGAGCAGCAGCGCCCCGAGCAGTGGCCAGGCATCCAGAGCAGCGGCTGGGCATCGAGCTCTGGCTGCACCGCACCCTGCGCAAAGCCGCCAGCACTGCCACGCACCTTCTGTGAACACGTTTAAGAAAGAACTGCAGATGCTGGAAAAAACAAAGGTAGACAAAAATGCTGGAGAAAATCAGCGGGTGAGACATGCAAGGATCGCATGAGGCTGCTTCACCCAATAAATTTCTCCAGCAGTTTTGTCTACCTGTGAACACGTGATTTGATGCCTGCCATCCTGGGTGGGATCCATGTGTACATGTGATAGATGTGGCCCGCCATCCGCTCACAGACATGTGTCCTGGCCCGATGCAGAACACAGCTTGCCGACCCCTGATTTACAGTGTTCACATACATTATAAGGGAATAACGTTCAGTGTAATGCCAGCAAAATCCGATATGGCGAGGGTCATCAATGAGGTAGAGATAGTAGTTCAGCACTGCGCTCTGGTTGTGGTCGGATGATTCAGTTGCCTGAATATCGGATACTATCTGATTGTGGACATTGACCTTTGTCTGTGGAACTGGGGCGCGACAATGGTGAGAACTATATTCTGCACTCTGTATCTACCTCTTTGCTCTACCTATTGTACTTCAGTTTGACTTGATTGTATTTATGTATCGGATTATCTGATCTGTTTGTATAGCATGCAAAATTCAACCAGCAATGGCTGCCTCGCCAACAGTCTGTCTGTCCCTTCCTTTGTTGTTTTTTTGGTATATGTTAAATGTATGTTTTTAGTGTTCATTAGTTTGTTTTAGGTGGGGGTTGTGGGAAACTTTCTCTAATCTCTTGCCTCGACGGAGATGTGATTTTTTTCTGTATCGTTTTGCTGTCCGCACTGCAGCCTAACATCGAGTTGGCGGCTTCTTGCTGGATGCCGATTTCGAGAGCTGCACCACAACAGCCTACAGGGCTTAACATCGCGGAGCCCGCCGTCTCTGGTCAAAGACAGACATCCGGAACTCCAAGCCGCAGGAGCTTCGATCGCCCCGACGCGGGAGCTTTGATTGCCCTGACGCGGGGGCTTCGACCGCCGGCTGTGGGAGCTCCGATTGCCCCGACAGATGGTTCAACAGCCCCGACTGCAGGAGAAAAATAAGAGAAGAAGGTTAGACTTTATTGCTTACATCACAGTGAGGAACGTGGGAAATCCGCTGTGGTGGATGTTTATGTTTACTTTTATGTAGTTGTGTATCTTGTTGCTTTTTTAGTACGCTGATCAGTAATTCATATATCTTTGTCCCTTAATTGGTATAGGTGACAATAAAAGACCTTTGAAACCTTTGAAAACAAACCTTTTCACTGTATCTCAGTACACGTGACAATAATAAGCATAAACATAAAGTTCTCCAATACAGACTGGGCACAAACTAAACACCACCATAATGAGAAGAACTGATCCACCGTAGTTGGGAATTTGACATTGCATCTTATTCTGGTCTCTCTTCCAGCCCATTTGCCCTCATCTTGCTCTACATTTAAGACAAAATGCAGGAGTAGGTGAGGGTACGGGTCAAGGCACTTCTTCAGACAGAGGGGTGATGCAAACGAGAGATAGAGGGTGATATAAGAACTGCAGATGCTGGTTTACAGTGAAGATAGGTCCGAAACGTCACCCATTCATCCTATTTAGAGATGCCACCTGTCCCGCTATGTAATTCCAGCATTTTGCGTCTATCTTTGGTATAAATCAGCATCTGCAGTTCCTTCCTATACATTTTGTCTGCTCTACATTTAGATGCAGATCCTCCCCACTGCACGGTCACCCTCTTTATGTGTTTGGGAGTCCAGCGAATGGATTTGGCGGTTGCTATGTGACTGGAGGCATCTTCTACCAAGTGGGAATTTGGTCCGTTCCTGCATTTCCCATTTGCAAACCATTCGGGTTACAAAGAGCTCCCGGAAAGAGAACCCATTCGCAATCCGGGTATGAGCCAATAGACAATAGACAGCAGGTGCAGGAGTAGGCCATTTGGCCCTTCCAGTCAGCACTAATATTCAATGTGATCATGGCAACAGTTTACTAACATTAACATCAACATTAGATAGGCACGGTGGGGCAACGGTAGAGTTGCTACCTTACAGCACCGGAGACCCGGGTTCAATCCAACCCGGGCCTCTGGTGACCATTGTGTAGACTTATGAGAAATCACACAACTCCTAATAAATTGAACATATGGGTAGTTGGCTGAAGCATAAGAACTTCCCAGTAAACTCCTGGCAAATTTGAGAGGAAATATTAAACACCAGATTTAAAAGTTCCTGGCCTTCCAGTTATGAATCATTTGATTATCATAATAACTCACAACTAACTAGTGCGACACAAAAACAATCCCACTCTACATTTCAAGGTTAGGGAAAGGAGATGGCATTTGCTAGGTCAGATGCCATTGGTATGACTTGCATTGTCGGTAAAATGCGAGAGAGGAAGAAAGAAACAAGACATGGAATATCTCAGTCCTACTGGCTGACCGCAGTGAAGGAACACCACTATCAGCCATTTTCCTTCTCCGCTAAATACTGCCAACGAAAGCAAAAGGATCAAAAGTGCACAGAAAGTACAGAAGCATACTGTGTGGGAAAGAAATGCAGATGCTGGTTTATACCGAAGATAGACACAAAAAGCTGGAGTAACTCAGCAGGTCAGGCAGCACCTCTGGAGAAAAGGAATAGGTGACGTTTCGGGTCGAGACCCTTCTTCAGATTAAAGTTGCATCACTGCTTGGTTTGCAAACAGCTCTGCCCAAGACAGCAAGAAATTCCAGAAAAATGTAGATGTAGCCCAGTCTGTCACACAGACAACTCTTTCCACCATTGACTCTATTTACATTTCACACTGCCTCAGAAAAATAGCCAACATTATCAAAGAAGTCCAACATCAGTCATTCTTCCTTCTCCCTGCTCACATTTGGGAGAAGAAACAGAAGCTTGAAAGCGCGCACCTCCAGACTCAGGAACAGCTTCTTCCCCTCTGTTATCAGGCTTCTGAACTGTCCTTCCATAAGCAAGGGTACTGTCCGATTCACTTCTACCCCATTGCGGACATTGGACTTTGTCTATGGAACTGGTGCGCTACAAAGCTGACAACATAGCCACCGCAGGCAGCTAGACATAAAAACAGCTTTTTTCTGCGAGCATTAGCTCTACTCAACAGCCAAAAGTCTGTAGCTTCTTGTACTCTGGTATTTTATTTAATTCTTTACATGTTTAAATTATGTTTTATTTTTAATTGTCTACTGTATATCGTGTTGTTACTTGTGAGCAAAGCACGAGGGCAAATTCCTTGTATGTTTACATACTTGGCGAATAAAATTGATTCTGCACTCAGTATCTTCCCCTGTGCTCTACCTATTGGACATGAGTTTGGACTGATTGTATCTATGTGTGCTATATCTGATCTGCTAGGATAGCATGCAAAACAAAGCTTTTGAGTGTACCTCGGTAACTTGTGACAATAATAAACAAAAACCAGGGTTTTGTGTCAGAGACCTGGGTTCGATCCCAACTACGGGTGCTGTCTATATCGTGTTTGTACGTTCTCCCCGAAACCTGTGTGGGTTTACGCCCAGTGCTCCTGTTTCCACCCGCATTCCAAAGACGTACAGGTTTGTGGGTTAATTGGCTTGGAATAATTGTAACTTGCCCCTAATGTGTGTAGGGTAGTGTAAGTGTGCGGGAATCGCTGTTCAGTGCGGACTCGGTGGGCCGAAAGGCCTGTTTCCCCGCTGTATCTCTAAACTAAATGGTAGGATGCAGCCAGACAATCCTAACTATTCAGCCATGCTACATAGCGTGCGAATTGTGAAAGAGATCGATTGCATTGGGACAGGCATTAAATCTTTGAAGAGCATTTTGTGTTGGATATGCACCAGAATTATTGTATTTTGAAGGGTAAAGGTGTGGAAGAATGTCAGCAATGGCAACTCACGTGACGGCTTTGAGGAATTAAACTGATTAAGAAAATAATGTAGTGGGTCTGTGAGAGCTGCTTTAGTGTGTCAAGTGACCTTGTTACAATAAGCCTCCAGTGCGTAGTGCTTATGTCCACTTGCACCAAGTCCCAAACAGTTTTACAGCTCATGACACATCGAGGTATAGATTCTGTTGAAATGTTGTGCTTTCGACCAATTTGTACAAATTAATGCCCCATAAAAAGATCATTTGACAAGACCACATGGGCTGCTTTACACTTTATACTTTATAGAGGTACAGCGTGGAAATAGGCCCTTTGGCCCACCGAGTCTGCACCGACCAGCGATAACCCATGCACTAGCACTGTCCTACGCACTCGAGGCAACTTAGAAATTTACAGAAGCCAATTAACCTACAAACCTGCACATCCTTGGAGTGCTACAGGAAACCGGAGCACCCGGAGAAAACCCACGCGGTCATAGGAAGAAATGACAAACTCTGTACAGACAGCACCCGAAGTCAGGACGGAACCCGGGTCCCTGGCGCAGTGAGACAGCAACTCTACCGCTGCGCCACCGGGCTGCTTTATCCATGTTGGTAAAAGACAAATCAGGATATCAAGGAAACTTGCACCTATTCTTTAAAATAGAAGCAGGAATGTATTACATTCCAAGAGCAGGGAGGGCTTCAATTTAAGAGACGTTTAAGAGAAAGAGCGATGTGAGGTAATTTGGTATTAATCAGCTGGATAAACGACCAAGCTTGTGAGAATTAAAACGGCAGACACTGACTGCACTTTTGTTCTGGTGGAGTTAAGGACCTGTCCTATTTGGCAATTTTTTCGGTGACTGTCGGCGTCATATCAGTGTCCCCAAAAGATTTTGAACATTTCAAAATCCAGCGGCGACAAAAAAATGTTGCGACACTTGAAAAAACATTGCGCGTCAAACGCCATCATGGCGCATCACCGCCACATCACGCCTCAAATTTTTTGGTGACCTGATGCGTCAGTCAATTATGCCGGCTGTCGCCGAAAAAATCGCCAAGTGGGACAGGCCCTTTAACGTAACGAACTCAACAGGATTTCCTAAATTCAAAAGATGTCAATTCCGGCCATTTGGAGCAACAAAAGACAGATATCCCTTCCGCGCATCGTGGTCTGTTACAACACACGGTCGCAATCCCATTGCAAAGAAGATTCAGATGTACAACAAAGATTTGCAACTTCATGGTCGCAGAAGATACAGGAAGATGAGTTACAGAGGCAGACGGAATAATTAACCTACAAATAACACCCGCTGAGGAACAAATGGAAAAGCGACAAGGAGTTGGTGTTTGAAGTAACCGGTGATTTATTAAAACTGGTGCGCACCAAGAGACCAGTCATAGCGGAGCTCCTGAGCACGACTTTGGTACAGCTTTTACATTCCCAACTGACAAAATTACACAGAAATTTGATTAACAGTAAAACTAGGTCTTGATTGCAGAATGGAGGTACTGAAAGACTTAATTAGGTGACAAACTAGGTCTTGGTTACAGAATGAGACGATTATCCACAAGTCTAACATATTTAACAGTAGAAGGTAGACACAGAATGCTGGAGTAACTCAGCGGGTATGGCAGTATCTATGGAGAGAAGGAATGGGTGATGTTTTGGGTTGAGATTGAAGAAGAGTCACCCATTGTTTCTCTCCATGGATGTTGCTTCACCCGCTTTTTTCCTCCAGCATTTTGTGTCTACCTTCGATTTTACCAACATCTGCAGTTCTTTCTTGCACATTAGTTGACAGTAGATCCAGTTTACAGTTACAATGATGGGTGCTATAACATCACCTATGACATTCCTGAAACTTGGGTGTCCTCACTGCTACATTCCATGTCTCCACTTTTAGGCTTTGTCTGCGGTTCCCTGTCACCACATTAGCACAATTCACATCCCTATTTACTAGTTATTAGCTCTCACTATTCTGTCCCCTACAACAGACATCCCTCCCTTCTCCCTTCAGCCCAGGGAGCCCGCGCCGACTAGCCACCCCTGCACACTAACACTATCTTGCACACGCCTGGGACAATTTACAATCTTACCAAGTCAACTAGCCTACAAACCTGTATGCCTTTGGATTGTGAGAGGAAGCAGGAGCACCCGGAGAAAACCCACGTGGGTCACGGGGAGAATGTCCAAACACCGTAAAGACAGCGCCCATAAACGGGATCGAACCCGGGTCTCTGGCGCTGTGAGGCAGCAACTCTACCGCTGCCCCACCGTGCCGCCCCCTACAGGGAATGAAGGGAGATGGATCACAGCAGGCAGGACTTTGTTTAAATGGTAGCATGTTTGGCACGGACATTGCTGGCCGAAGGGCCTGCTTTATGTCCATGTTTATTTTCTCAAGCCTTTTAATAGGCAACTAATAGGTAGGCAGCAGATGTTGCCATATATATGACCGTGATCCCTCCGTATCAGAAATGATTTTACGCAGTGAAGCTGATTGGCATTAACTCCAGTGTTTGTGGCATTAAATAGTTTAGAAAAACAAGAGCAGGGCAGCAAGGAATGCATCGTTTATATTAGCCGACCGTCCCTTGCATGACTTCCATCCATGCACCCTGTCAGCCTAAAAAATGCTGAGAAAGACAATACATGATTACAATGGCTCCATTTACAGCAGGGGACAGCAACCTACAGCCCCCGGGCCGAATGCGGCCCGTAACCCGAAATCATCCTGCCCGCAGGCCGATTTTTTTCCCCGTAATCATCTGGCTTGCCATGCACCCCGAGCAGCAGCCGAGAACCTCGAGCTGCAGTGCCGAAGCAGCGGCCGGGCGTGCCGAGCAGTGTTCCGAGCAGCAGCGCCGCGAGCAGCGGCCAGGCATCCAGAGCAGCGGCTGGGCATCGAGCTCTGGCTGCACCGCATCCTGCGCAAAGCCGCCAGCACTGCCACGCACCTTCTGTGAACACGTTTAAGAAAGAACTGCAGATGCTGGAAAAAACAAAGGTAGACAAAAATGCTGGAGAAAATCAGCGGGTGAGACATGCAAGGATCGCATGAGGCTGCTTCACCCAATAAATTTCTCCAGCAGTTTTGTCTACCTGTGAACACGTGATTTGATGCCTGCCATCCTGGGTGGGATCCATGTGTACATGTGATAGATGTGGCCCGCCATCCGCTCACAGACATGTGTCCTGGCCCGATGCAGAACACAGGTTGCCGACCCCTGATTTACAGTGTTCACATACATTATAAGAGATTAACGTTCAGTGTAATGCCAGCAAAATCCGATATGGCGAGGGCCATCAATGAGGTAGAGATAGTAGTTCAGCACTGCGCTCTGGTTGTGGTCGGATGATTCAGTTGCCTGAATATCGGATACTATCTGATTGTGGACATTGACCTTTGTCTGTGGAACTGGGGCGCGACAATGGTGAGAACTATATTCTGCACTCTGTATCTACCTCATTGCTCTACCTATTGTACTTCAGCCGCCGGAGCTTCGATCGCCCCGACGCGGGAGCTTTGATTGCCCTGACGCGGGGGCTTCGACCGCCGGCTGTGGGAGCTCCGATTGCCCCGACAGATGGTTCAACAGCCCCGACTGCAGGAGAAAAATAAGAGAAGAAGGTTAGACTTTATTGCTTACATCACAGTGAGGAACGTGGGAAATCCGCTGTGGTGGATGTTTATGTTTACTTTTATGTAGTTGTGTATCTTGTTGCTTTTTTAGTACGCTGATCAGTAATTCATATATCTTTGTCCCTTAATTGGTATAGGTGACAATAAAAGACCTTTGAAACCTTTGAAAACAAACCTTTTCACTGTATCTCAGTACACGTGACAATAATAAGCATAAACATAAAGTTCTCCAATACAGACTGGGCACAAACTAAACACCACCATAATGAGAAGAACTGATCCACCGTAGTTGGGAATTTGACATTGCATCTTATTCTGGTCTCTCTTCCAGCCCATTTGCCCTCATCTTGCTCTACATTTAAGACAAAATGCAGGAGTAGGTGAGGGTACGGGTCAAGGCACTTCTTCAGACAGAGGGGTGATGCAAACGAGAGATAGAGGGTGATATAAGAACTGCAGATGCTGGTTTACAGTGAAGATAGGTCCGAAACGTCACCCATTCATCCTATTTAGAGATGCCACCTGTCCCGCTATGTAATTCCAGCATTTTGCATCTATCTTTGGTGTAAATCAGCATCTGCAGTTCCTTCCTATACATTTTGTCTGCTCTACATTTAGATGCAGATCCTCCCCACTGCACAGTCACCCTCTTTATGTGTTTGGGAGTCCAGCGAATGGATTTGGCGGTTGCTATGTGACTGGAGGCATCTTCTACCAAGTGGGAATTTGGTCCGTTCCTGCATTTCCCATTTGCAAACCATTCGGGTTACAAAGAGCTCCCGGAAAGAGAACCCATTCGCAATCCGGGTATGAACCAATAGACAATAGACAGCAGGTGCAGGAGTAGGCCATTTGGCCCTTCCAGTCAGCTCACAATGTGATCATGGCAACAATTTACTAACATTAACATCAACATTAGATAGGCACGGTGGGGCAACGGTAGAGTTGCTACCTTACAGCACCGGAGACCCGGGTTCGATCCAACCCGGGCCTCTGGTGACCATTGTGTAGACTTATGAGAAATCACACAACTCCTAATAAATTGAACATATGGGTAGTTGGCTGAAGCATAAGAACTTCCCAGTAAACTCCTGGCAAATTTGAGAGGAAATATTAAACACCAGATTTAAAAGTTCCTGGCCTTCCAGTTATGAATCATTTGATTATCATAATAACTCACAACTAACAAGTGCGACACAAAAACAATCCCACTCTACATTTCAAGGTTAGGGAAAGGAGATGGCATTTGCTAGGTCAGATGCCATTGGTATGACTTGCATTGTCGGTAAAATGCGAGAGAGGAAGAGAGAAACAAGACATGGAATATCTCGGTCCTACTGGCTGACCGCAGTGAAGGAACACCACTATCAGCCATTTTCCTTCTCCCCTAAATACTGCCAACGAAAGCAAAAGGATCAAAAGTGCACAGAAAGTACAGAAGCATACTGTGTAGGAAAGAAATGCAGATGCTGGTTTATACCGAAGATAGACACAAAAAGCTGGAGTAACTCAGCAGGTCAGGCAGCACCTCTGGAGAAAAGGAATAGGTGACGTTTCGGGTCGAGACCCTTCTTCAGATTAAGGTTGCATCACTGCTTGGTTTGGAAACAGCTCTGCCCAAGACAGCGAGAAATTGCAGAGAAATGTAGATGTAGCCCAGTCTGTCACACAGACAACTCTTTCCACCATTGACTCTATCTACATTTCACACTGCCTCAGAAAAATAGCCAACATAATCAAAGAAGTCCAACATCAGTCATTCTTCCTTCTCCCTGCTCACATTTGGGAGAAGAAACAGAAGCTTGAAAGCACGCACCTCCAGACTCAGGAACAGCTTCTTCCCCTCTGTTATCAGGCTTCTGAACTGTCCTTCCATAAGCAAGGGTACTGTCCGATTCACTTCTACCCCATTGCGGACATTGGACTTTGTCTATGGAACTGGTGCGCTACAAAGCTGACAACATAGCCACCGCAGCTAGACATAAAAACAGCTTTTTTCTGCGAGCATTAGCTCTACTCAACAGCCAAAAGTCTGTAGCTTCTTGTACTCTGGTATTTTATTTAATTCTTTACATGTTTAAATTATGTTTTATTTTTAATTGTCTACTGTATATCGTGTTGTTACTTGTGAGCAAAGCACGAGGGCAAATTCCTTGTATGTTTACATACTTGGCGAATAAAATTGATTCTGCACTCAGTATCTTCCCCTGTGCTCTACCTATTGGACGTGAGTTTGGACTGATTGTATCTATGTGTGCTATATCTGATCTGCTAGGATAGCATGCAAAACAAAGCTTTTGACTGTACCTCGGTAACTTGTGACAATAATAAACAAAAAACAGGGTTTTGTGTCAGAGACCTGGGTTCGATCCCAACTACGGGTGCTGTCTATATCGTGTTTGTACGTTCTCCCCGAAACCTGTGTGGGTTTACGCCCAGTGCTCCTGTTTCCTCCCGCATTCCAAAGACGTACAGGTTTGTGGGTTAATTGGCTTGGAATAATTGTAACTTGCCCCTAGTGTGTGTAGGGTAGTGTAAGTGTGCGGGAATCGCTGTTCAGTGCGGACTCGGTGGGCCGAAAGGCCTGTTTACCCGCTGTATCTCTAAACTAAATGGTAGGATGCAGCCAGACAATCCTAACTATTCAGCCATGCTACATAGCGTGCGAATTGTGAAAGAGATCGATTGCATTGGGACAGGCATTAAATCTTTGAAGAGCATTTTGTGTTGGATATACACCAGAATTATTGTATTTTGAAGGGTAAGGTGTGGAAGAATGTCAGCAATGGCAACTCACGTGACGGCTTTGAGGAATTAAACTGATTAAGAAAATAATGTAGTGGGTCTGTGAGAGCTGCTTTAGTGTGTCAAGTGACCTTGTTACAATAAGCCTCCTGTGCGTAGTGCTTATGTCCACTTGCACCAAGTCCCAAACAGTTTTACAGCTCATGACACATCGAGGTATAGATTCTGTTGAAATGTTGTGCTTTCGACCAATTTGTACAAAGTAATGCCCCATAAAAAGATCATTTGACAAGACCACATGGGCTGCTTTACACTTTATACTTTATAGAGGTACAGCGTGGAAATAGGCCCTTCGGCCCACCGAGTCTGCACCGACCAGCGATAACCCATGCACTAGCACTGTCCTATGCACTCGAGGCAACTTAGAAATTTACAGAAGCCAATTAACCTACAAACCTGCACATCCTTGGAGTGCGGGAGGAAACCGGAGCACCCGGAGAAAACCCACGCGGTCATAGGAAGAAATGACAAACTCTGTACAGACAGCACCCGTAGTCAGGATGGAACCCGGGTCCCTGGCGCAGTGAGACAGCAACTCTACCGCTGCGCCACCGGACTGCTTTATCCATGTTGGTAAAAGACAAATCAGGATATCAAGGAAACTTGCACCTATTTTTTAAAATAGAAGCAGGAATGTATTACATTCCAAGAGCAGGGAGGGCTTCAATTTAAGAGACGTTTAAGAGAAAGAGCGATGTGAGGGAATTTTGTATTAATCAGCTGGATAAACGACCAAGCTTGTGAGAATTAAAACGGTAGACACTGACTGCACTTATGTTCTGGTGGAGTTAAGGACCTGTCCTATTTGGCAATTTTTTCGGTGACTGTCGGCGTCATATCAGTGTCCCCAAAAGATTTTGAACATTTCAAAATCCAGCGGCGACAAAAAAATGTTGCGACACTTGACACGTCAAACGTCATCATGGCGCATCACCGCCACATCACGACTCAAATTTTTTGGTGACCTGATACGTCAGTCAATTATGCTGGCTGTCGCCGAAAAAATCGCGAAGTGGGACAGGCCCTTTAACATAACGAACTCAACAGGAGCAAAGGTCACCGCTCTCTTTGGATTTCCTAAATTCAAAAGGTGTCAATTCCGGCCATTTGGAGCAACAAAAGACAGATATCCCTTCCGCGCATCGTGGTCTGTTACAACACACGGTCGCAATCCCACTGCAAAGAAGATTCAGATGTACAACAAAGATTTGCAACTTCATGGTCGCAGAAGATACAGGAAGATGAGTTACAGAGGCAGACGGAATAATTAACCTACAAATAACACCCGCTGAGGAGCAAATGGAAAAGCGACAAGGAGTTGATGTTTGAAGTAACCGGTGATTTATTAAAACTGGTGCGCACCAAGAGACCAGTCAAAGCGGAGCTCCTGAGCACGACTTTGGTACAGCTTTTACATTCCCAACTGACAAAATTACACAGAAATTTGATTAACAGTAAAACTAGGTCTTGATTGCAGAATGGAGGTACTGAAAGACTTAATTAGGTGACAAACTAGGTCTTGGTTACAGAATGAGACGATTATCCACAAGTCTAACATATTTAACAGTAGAAGGTAGACACAGAATGCTGGAGTAACTCAGCGGGTATGGCAGCATCTATGGAGAGAAGGAATGGGTGATGTTTTGGGTTGAGATTGAAGAAGAGTCACCCATTCTTTCTTTCCATGGATGTTGCTTCACCCGCTTTTTTCCTCCAGCATTTTGTGTCTACCTTCGATTTTACCAACATCTGCAGTTCTTTCTTGCACATTAGTTGACAGTAGATCCAGTTGACAGTTACAATGATGGGTGCTATAACATCACCTATGACATTCCTGAAACTTGGGTGTCCTCACTGCTACATTCCATGTCTCCACTTTTAGGCTTTGTCTGCGGTTCCCTGTCACCACATTAGCACAATTCACATCCCTATTTACTAGTTATTAGCTCTCACTATTCTGTCCCCTACAACAGACATCCCTCCCTTCTCCCTTCAGCCCAGGGAGCCCGCGCCGACTAGCCACCCCTGCACACTAACACTATCTTGCACACGCCTGGGACAATTTACAATCTTACCAAGTCAACTAGCCTACAAACTTGTATGCCTTTGGATTGTGAGAGGAAGCAGGAGCACCCGGAGAAAACCCACGTGTGTCACGGGGAGAATGTCCAAACACCGTAAAGACAGCGCCCATAAACGGGATCGAACCCGGGTCTCTGGCGCTGTGAGGCAGCAACTCTACCGCTACCCCACCGTGCCACCCCCTACAGGGAATGAAGGGAGATGGATCACAGCAGGCAGGACTTTGTTTAAATGGTAGCATGTTTGGCACGGACATTGCTGGCCGAAGGGCCTGCTTTATGTCCATGTTTATTTTCTCAAGCCTTTTAATAGGCAACTAATAGGTAGGCAGCAGATGTTGCCATAGATATGACCGTGATCCCTCCGTATCAGAAATGATTTTACGCAGTGAAGCTGATTGGCATTAACTCCAGTGTTTGTGGCATTAAATAGCTTAGATAAACAAGAGCAGGGCAGCAAGGAATGCCTCGTTTATATTAGCCGACCGTCCCTTCCATGACTTCCATGCACGCTGTCAGCCTAAAAAATGCTGAGAATCCTGGCTCTGCCTTTCTGCTGGGCAGTCTGCAGAAATACAATACATGATTACAATGGCTCCATTTACAGCAACCTACAGCCGAATGCGGCCCGTAACCCGAAATCATCCTGCCCGCAGGTGGATTTTTTTTCCGTAATCATCTGGCTTGCCATGAACCCCGAGCAGCAGCCTAGAACCTCGAGCTGCAGTGCCTAAGCAGTGGCCGGGCGTGCCGAGCAGTGTCCCGAGCAGCAGCGCCCCGAGCAGCGGCCAGGCATCCAGAGCAGCGGCTGGGCATCGAGCTCTGGCTGCACCGCACCCTGCGCAAAGCCGCCAGCACTGCCACGCACCTTCTGTGAACACGTTTAAGAAAGAACTGCAGACGCTGGAAAAAACAAAGGTAGACAAAAATGCTGGAGAAAATCAGCGGGTGAGACATGCAAGGATCGCATGAGGCTGCTTCACCCAATAAATTTCTCCAGCAGTTTTGTCTACCTGGAACACGTGATTTGATGCCTGCCATCCTGGGTGGGATCCATGTGTACATGTGAAAGATGTGGCCCGCCATCCGCTCACAGACATGTGTCCTGGCCCGATGCAGAACACAGCTCGCCGACCCCTGATTTACAGTGTTCACATACATTATAAGGGAATAACGTTCAGTGTAATGCCAGCAAAATCCGATAGGGCAAGGGTCATCAATGAGGTAGATAATAGTTCAACACTGCGCTCTGGTTGTGGTCGGATGATTCAGTTGCCTGATAGCAGCCTGAATATCGGATACTATCTGATTGTGGACATTGACCTTTGTCTGCGGAACTGGGGCGCTACAATGGTGAGAACTATATTCTGCACTCTGTATCTTCCTCTTTGCTCTACCTGTTGCACTTCAGTTTGACTTGATTGTATTTATGTATCGGATTATCTGATCTCTTTGTATAGCATGCAAAATTCAACCACCGGGTGGTGCCAGCAATGGCTGCCTCGCCAACAGTCTGTCTGTCCCTTCCTTTGTTGTTTTTTTGGTATGTGTTAAATGTATGTTTTTAGTGTTCATTAGTTTGTTTTATGTGGGGGTTGTGGGAAACTTTCTCTAATCTCTTACCTCGACGGAGATGTGATTTTTTTCTGTATCGTTTTGCTGTCCGCACTGCAGCCTAACATCGAGTTGGCGGCCTCTTGCTGGAGACCGATTTTGAGAGCTCCACCTCAACAGCCTACAGGGCTTAACATCGCGGAGCCCGCGGTCTCTGGTCAAAGACAGACATCCGGAACTCCAAGCCGCAGGAGCTTCGATCGCCCTGACGCGGGGGCTTCGACAGCCGGCTGTGGGAGCTCCGATTGCCCCGACAGATGGTTCAACTGCCCCGACTGCAGGAGAAAAATGAGGGAAGAAGGTTAGACTTTATTGCTTACATCACAGTGAGGAACGTGGGGAATCCGCTGTGGTGGATGTTTTTGTAGTTGTGTATCTTGTTGCTTTTTTAGTATGCTGATCAGTATTCACATATCTTTGTACCTTAATTGGTACAGGTGACAATAAAAGACCTTTGAAACCTTTGAAAACAAACTTTTTCACTGTATCTCAGTACACGTGACAATAATAAGCTAAAACATAAAGTTCTCCAATGCAGACTGGGCACAAACTAAACACCACCATAATGAGAAGAACTGATCCACCGTAGTTGGGAATTTGACATTGCATCTTATTCTGGTCTCTCTTCCAGCCCATTTGCCTCCATCTTGCTCTACATTTAAGATAGTCACAAAATGCAGGTGACGGTACGGGTCAAGGCACTTCTTCAGACTGAGAAGGGTGATGCAAACGAGAGATAGAGAGGGTGATATAGGAACTGCAGATGCTGGTTTACACTGAAGATAGGTCCGAAACGTCACCCATTCATTCCAATTAGAGATGCCACCTGTCCCGCTAAGTAATTCCAGCATTTTGCGTCTATTTTTGGTGTAAATCAGCATCTGCAGTTCCTTCCTATACATTTTGTCTGCTCTACATTTAGATGCAGATCTTACCCACTGCACGGTCACCCTCTTTATGTGTTTGGGAGTCCAGCGAATGGATTTGGTGGTTGCTATGTGACTGGAGGCATCTTCTACCAAGTGGGAATTTGGACCATTCCTGCATTTCCCATTTGCAAACCATTCGGGTTACAAAGACCTCCCGGAAAGAGAACCCAGTCGCAATCCGTGGATGAGCCAATAGACAATAGACCGCAGGTGCAGGAGTAGGCCATTTGGCCCTTCCAGTCAGCACCGCTATTCAATGTGATCATGGCAACAATTTACTAACATTAACATCAACATTAGATAGGCACGGTGGGGCAACGGTAGAGTTGCTACCTTACAGCACCGGAGACCCAGGTTCGATGCAACCCGGGCCTCTGGTGACCATTGTGTAGACTTATGAGAAATCAAGCAACTCCTAATAAATTGAACATATGGGTGGTTGGCTGAAGCATAAGAACTTCCCAGTAAAATCCTGGCGAATTTGAGAGGAAATATTAAGCTCCAGATTTAAAAGTTCCTGGCCTTCCAGTTATGAATCATTTGATTATCATAATAACTCACAACTAACTAGCGCGACACAAAAAAAATCTCACCCTTGACTTGAGTTTGGACTGATTGTATCTATCTGTCCTATATCTGATCTGCTAGGATAGCATGCAAAACAAAGCTTTTTACTGTACCTCGGTACATGTGACGATAATAAACAAAAAACAGGGTTTTGTGTTAGAAGCCTGGGTTCGATTCCGACTACGGGTGCTGTCTATATCGTGTTTGTATGTTCTCCCCGAGACCTATGTGGGTTTACGCCCAGTGCTCCTGTTTCCTCACGCAATCCAAAGCGTACAGGTTTGTGGGTTAATTGGCTTGGAATAATTGTAACTTGCCCCTCGTGTGTGTAGGGTAGTGTTAGTGTGCGGGAATCGCTGGTCGGTGTGGACTCGGTGGGCCGAAAGGCCTGTTTTCCCGCTGTATCTCTAAACTAAACAGTGCATTCATAGTAGGATGCAGCCAGACAACTATTGAGCCAAGCTACATAGCGTGCGGATTGTGAAAGAGATCGATTGCATTGGGACAGTCTTTGAAAGCATTCATGCATTAAATCTGTGAAGAGTGTTTTGTGTTGGATATACACCAGAATTATTCTAATTTGAAGGGCAAAGGTGAGGAAGAATGTCAGCAATGGCAACTCACGTGACGGCTTTAAGGAATTAAACTGATTAAGAAAATAATGTAGCAGGTCTGAGACTGCTTTGGTGTGTCAAGTGACCTTGTTACAATAAGCCTCATTTGCATAGTGCTTATGTCCACTTGCACCAAGTCCCAAACAGTTTTACATGACATATCGAGGTATAGATTCTGTAGTAATGTTGTGCTTTCGACCAAATTGTACAAAGTAATCCCCCATAAACAGGTCATTTGACGAGACCACATGCTTTAGACTTTATCTATATTACTAAAAGTCTGATTGTGACCACTTTGTTCTCTGTATTGATTTTTGAAAAATGCTGCCACTTACGGCTGTGATTTTTGGCCATCTTACTCAGAGTCCACCAGAGGATTTGTCCCATGGATGAAAAATAAAAGAGTTATTAGTGTTTAAAAAATGTTGAGATTCTCTCTCCTGAAGGCCACACCCCTTCCGAAGGGACTATAAAATCTGGAAGTGTTGAGTGCCTCACTCAGTCTCCGCAAGATGAGGGAGCGAGAGGGTCACGTCTCTCAGTCTGAGCTGTGAATAACACTGAACACATGTCTACTAAACTGTGTGTGGTTTTACTGACCTTGAGTGCCCTTAATGTGGTTTGAAAATGAAAATATGGTTGGTTTGAAGTGAAGCACTGCAAATGGCTGTTGGTGGTGGTTGGTTTGAAGTGAAGTACTGCAAATGGCTGTCGGTGATGGTTGGTTTGAAGTGAAGCACAGCAAATGGCTGTCGATGGTGGTTGGTTTGACGTGAAGCACTGCAAATGGCTGTCGGTGGTGGTTGGTTTGAAGTGAAGCACTGCAAATGGCTGTCGGTGGTGGTTGGTTTGAAGTGAAGCATTGCAAATGGCTGTTGGTGGTGGTTGGTTTGAAGTGAAGCACTGCAAATGGCTGTCAGTGGTGGTTGGTTTGAAGTGAAGCACTGCAAATGGCTGTCGGTGGTGGTTGGTTTGAAGTGAAGCACTGCAAATGGCTGTCGGTGGTGGTTGGTTTGAAGTGAAGCACTGCAAATGGTTGTTGGTGGTGGTTGGTTTGAAGTGAAGCACTGCAAATGGCTGTTGGTGGTGGTTGGTTTGAAGTGAAGCACTGCAAATGGCTGTTGGTGGTGTTTGGTTTGAATTGAAGCACTGCAAATGGCTGTTGGTGGTGGTTACATGACAACTTCCTGTTTGCACTGTATATTGATTTTAGATAAAACGCTACCACTTACGGCTGATTTTTGGCCTTCTTAGTCCCCCTCCACTCATCAGGTGCAGAGGATTCTTCCCAATCAATGAAAAATAAAAGTGTTATTAGTGTTTAAAAAGTTTTGAGAATCTCCTGTCAATCATGCCATCAAGACCACGCCCCTTCCGGTGGGAGGAGGGAGGAATTATAAAACCCAGAAGTGTGGGTGTGGCTCAGTCTCTGCCAGATGGGGGGTGGAGAGGTCATGACTGTCTGAGCTGTGAATCAACTGAACACACTGAATGTCTACTGAACTGTGTGTGGTGTTTTGTGTCGTTTTATGGTGGTTTTATGGTGGTTTCACCCTGCTTGAAATGGCATGAAACTGCACTTAAATTTGGTGGTCTTGCACCCTGCTTGAAATGACATGAAACTGCACTTGAATTTGGTGGCCTTGCACCCTGCTTGAAGTGGCATGAAACTGTACTTGCATTTGGTGGCCTTGCACCCTGCTTGAAGTGGTATGAAACTGCACTTGAATTCGGTGACCTTGCACCCTGCTTGAAGTGGTCGGAAACTGCACTTGAATTTGGTGGCCTTGCACCCTGCTTGAAGTGGTAGGAAACTGCACCTGAATTCGATGGCCTTGCACCCTGCTTGAAGTGGTATGAAACAGCACTTGAATTTGGTGGCCTTGCACCCTGCTTGAAATGGAATTTCAAGGAATAGCCGTGAGTCAACTGCCAGCCCACCAGCCGTGAGTGAGCTGCCAGTACATCAGGCTTGAGTGACTGAGCTGCCACCCCAAGAATCCATTTGGCCCACAATGCCCATAGTAGCCCTCTGGAAACCAGTCCCTTCAGCCCACAACACCCATACTAGCGCTACAGAAAGCGCCTCCCCCCCCCCAGTGCCACCAATATTGGAATTGGTCGAGAGGTGGAATATTGCATTGTGGGAACAGCCCTCCCGTGTGAACAAGGGACCCAACCCGGTCCTACTTAGTCAAGTGCTTTATAGAGATACAGCGTGGAAATAGGCGCTTGGGCCCACCGAGTCTGCGCCGACCAGCGATAACCCATACACTAGCACTATCCTACTCACATGAGCCAACTTAGAAATTTACAGAAGCCAATTAACCTACAAACGTGCACGTCTTTGGAGTGCGGGAGGAAACCGGAGCACCCGGAGAAAACCCACGCGGTCAAAGGGAGAAATGACAAACTCTGTACAGACATCACCCGTAGTCAGGATGGAACCCGGGAGCCTGGCGCTGTGAGACAGCAACTCTAACGCTGCGCCACCGGGCCGCTTTATCCATGTTGGTAAAAGACAAATACCGGTCAGGATATCAAGGTAAATTGCACCTATTCTTTAAAAGAAGCAGGAACGTTTTACATTCCAAGAGCAGGGAGGGCTTCAATTTAACAGACGTTTAAGAGAAAGAGCGATGTGAGGGAATTTTTTTTTAATCAGCTGGATAAACGACCAAGCTTGTGAGAATTAAAATGGCAGACACTGACTGCACTTTTGTTCTGGTGGAGTTAAGTGCCTGTCCCATTTGGCGATTGTTTTGTAATAATAATTTTTTATTGGAGGTAAATACATATTAAAATCATTACCAGTCTTTCATATCTAAATTAATAATATTGTCAAACATTATTCACATTGTCTCCAATGATTTTTTTTGATTTTTTTTTAAGTAGAGATAAAAAAGATAGATGAAAGAAAGAGAGAAAAGAGAAAAAATAAAAATAAAAAAAAATAAAAAAAGTAAGAGATAATAAAGAAGAATGGAATAACTTACTAAAAAAAAACTTCATTCGAGATATATTCGTACATTTCAGAGTATAACATTTCATCTATTCCTTGGCTCGAGTGCTAGTCAGGTTCCCGTGCTGAACCATTCTGACCCTTTAGATAATCAATAAATGGAGACCATGTTCCAACAAATAATTCTTGTTTGTCCAACAGGACAAGTCTAATTCTTTCCAAGTGTAAGGTCTCCGTCATTTCTATAATCCACATTTTGATTGTGGGGGTTATAGGACCTTTCCAAAATTTTAGAATTAATTTTTTCCCAGTTATTATACTATAATCAATAAAGTTTCTTTGAGTTGTTGTAAATGTTTGATTTGGTTCTAATATTCCTAGTATTATTAATTTTGGTTCCGGGTCCAATTGAGTGCTGGTAACTATAGATATTATTCTAAAAATATTTGCCCAGAATTTTTTAATTTTTATACAATTCGCAAACATATGTTAAGTTAGCATCTAAATGTTGACATTTATCACATATAGGGGAAATATGTGGGAAGATTTTATTTAATTTTGTTTTAGAATAATGTAACCTATGTAGTACTTTGAATTGTATTAGAGAGTGTCTGGCATTCAATGAACATTGATGTATGTGTTGTAAACTTTCTTCCCAAGTATCTTTCGTTATTATTTGATTTAGTTCTTTTTCCCATGTTTGTCTGTGTAAATCCGTTGATGGAATCTCGCTATCTAATAAAATATTATCAACGTAAGATATTAATTTTTCTGTATTGGGGTGTTTATTCCAACAGTCATCAAGAATTTCTGAATTTCTAATTCTAAAGTTTTGAGTACTTGCTTTTACATAATCTCTAAGTTGAAGATATCTGAAAAAATCATTTACTTGAAGTCCATAAGTCTGTTGCAGCTCCTGAAATGAAAGAAAAGGGCCTTCTTTGTAAAGTTGTCCCATCATTTTAATTCCATAATTTTTCCATTGTGTGAAACCTTTATCCAACCATGAGGGTTTAAATAAAGGATTATTCACAATTGGAAGAAAAAGTGATAAATTATCTAATTTTAATGTCTTTTTAAATTGTTTCCAAATTCGCATAGCACTATAATAGGATTTTCCCTATAAATTTTTTTGTTTAATTTAGTAGCAAATAGTATCGAGCCGATTTCAAAAGGTGAACAATCTTCCTTTTCCATTTTTAACCAATCTGGTGTTGATCTATTTCTTCCAACCAAAAATTCATATTTTTAATGTTAACTGCCCAAAAATAAAACAAAAAGTTTAGTAGAACTAAACCTCCATTTATTTTTGATTTGCACAGATGTTTTTTGCTTATCCTATGATTCTTATAATCCCAGATAAAGTCACTGGAATTGGTCGAGAGGTGGAATATTGCATTGGGGGAACAGCCCTCCCGTGTGAACAAGGGACCCAACGGGTCCCACTTAGTCAAGTGCTTTATAGAGTTACAGCGTGGAAATAGGCGCTTGGGCCCACTGAGTCAGCGATCACCCATACACCCATACACCAGCACTATCCTACTCACACGAGCCAACTTAGAAATTTACAGAAGCCAATTAACCTACAAACGTGCACGTCATTGGAGTGCGGGAGGAAACCGGAGCACCCGGAGAAAAAACGCCGGGTCAAAGGGAGAAATGACAAACTCTGGACAGACATCACCCGTAAGGATGGAACCCGGGACCCTGGCGCTGTGAGACAGCAACTCTAACGCTGCGCCACCGGGCCGCTTTATCCATGTTGGTAAAAGACAAATACCGGTCAGGTTATCAAGGAAAATTGCACCTATTCTTTAAAAGAAGCCAGGAACGTTTTACATTCCAAGAGCAGGGAGGGCTTCAATTTAACAGACGTTTAAGAGAAAGAGCGATGTGAGGGAATTTTTTTTTTTAATCAGCTGGATAAACGACCAAGCTTGTGAGAATTAAAATGGCAGACACTGACTGCACTTTTGTTCTGGTGGAGTTAAGGGCCTGTCCCATTTGGCGATTTTTTTGGTGACTGTCGGCGTCATATCAGTGTCCCCAAAAGATTTTGAACATTTCAAAATCCAGTGGCGACAAAAAAAATGTTGCGACACTTGAAAAAACACCACTCGACAAACGCCATCATGGCGCGACACTCTACATCACGCCGCAAATTTCAATGATGCCGGCAGTCGCCGAAAAAATCGCCAAGAGGGACAGGCCCTTTAACATACTTCCAAACTCCACAGGAGCAAAGTACACCCCTCTCGTTGGATTTCCTAAATTCAAAAGTTGTCAATTCCGGCCATTTGGAGCAAAAGACAGATATCCCCATCCACGCATCGTGGTCTGTTCCAGCACACAGTCGCAATCCCACTGCCAAAGAAGATTTGGATGTACAACAAAGATTCGCAACTTCATGGTCACAGAAGACACAGGAAGATGAGTTAAAGAGGCAGACGGAATAATTAACCTACAAACAACACTCGCTGAGGAGCAAATGGAAACGCCACAAGGTGTTGGTGTTCGAAGTAACCGGTGATTTATTAAAACTGGTGCGCATCAGGAGACCAATCAAACCGGAGCTCCTGAGCACAACTTTGGTACAGCTTTTACATTCCAAGCTGACAAAATTACGTAGAAATTTGATTAACAGTAAAACTATGTCTTGATTGCAGAATGGAGGTACTAAAATACTTAATTAGGTGACAAACTAGGTCTTCGTTACAAAATGAGACGATTATCCACAAGTCCAACATAGTTAACAGTAGAAGGTAGACACAGGATGCTGGAGTAACTCAGCGGGTATGGCAGCATCTATGGAGAGATGGAATGGGTGATGTTTTTGGGTTGAGTTTGAAGAAGGGTCTTGACCCGAAACATCACCCATTCTTTCTCTCCATGAATGCTGCTTCACCCGCTTTTTTCCTCCAGCATTTTGTGTCTACCTTCGATTCACCAACATCTGCAGTTCTTTCTTGCACGTTAGTTGACAGTAGATCCAGTTTTCAGTTACAATGATGGGTGCTATAACATCATCAATGTCGTTCCTGACCCTGGGTGTCCTCACTGTTACATTCCATATCTCTACTTTTAGGCTTTGTCTGCGGTTCCCTGTCACCACATTAGCACGTCCACATCCCTATTTACTAGTTATTAGCCCTCACTATTCTGTCCCCTACAACAGACATCCCGCCCTTCTCCCTTCAGCCCACGGAGCCCACGCCGACTAGCCACCCCGGCACACTAACACTATCTTGCACACGCCTGGGACAATTTACAATCTTACCAAGTCAACTAGCCTACAAACCTGTATGCCTTTGGATTGTGAGAGGAAGCAGGAGCACCCGGAGAATATCCACGCGGGTCATGGGGAGAACGTACAAACACCGTATAGACAGCGTTCATAGTTAGGATCGAACCCGGGTCTCTGGCGCTGTGAGGCAGCAACTCTACCGCTGCGCCACTGTGCTGCCCTCAACAGGGAATGAAGGGAGATGGATCACAGCAGGCAGGAGGTTTGTTTAATTGGTAGCATGTTCGGCACGGACACTGCGGGCCGAAGGGCGTGCTGTATGTCCATGTTTATTTTCTCAAGCCTTTAGAATAGGCACACTAATAGGTAGGCAGCAGACGTTGCCATAGATATGACCGTGAACCCTCCGTATCAAAAATGATTTTTACACAGTGAAGCTGCTTGGCATTAACTCCAGTGTTTGTGGCATTAAATAGCTTTGAAAAACAAGAGTAGGGCAGCAAGAAACGCCTCGTCTATATTAGCCGACCGTCACTTCCATGACTTTCATGCACGCTGTCAGCCTAAAAAATGCTGAGAATCCTAGCTCTGCTTTTCTGCTGGGCAGTCTGCAGAAAGACGATACATGCTTACATGATTACATTTACAGCAGGGGACAGCAACCTACGGCCCCCGGGTCGAATGCAGCCCGTAACCCGAAATCATCCGGCCCGCAGGCGGATTTTTTCCATAATCATCTGGCCGCCAGGCGCCCCGAGCAGCAGCCGTGAGCCTCGAGCTGCAGTGCCTAAGCAGCGGCCGCATGTGCCGAGCAGCGGCCGAGCAGCAGCGTCCCGAGCAGCGGCCAGGCACCCAGAGCAGTGGCTGGGTGCCGAGCTCTGGCAGTACCGCATCCTGCGCAAAGCCGTCGGCACGGCCACGCACCTTCTGTGAATACGTTTAAGAAAGGACTGCAGATGCTGGAATAAACAAAGGTAGACAAAAATGCTGGAGAAATTCAGCGGGTGAGACGTGCAAGGATTGCATGAGGCTGCCTCATCCGCTGAGTTTCTCCAGCAGTATTGTCTACCTGTGAACACGTGATTTGATGCCTGCCATCCGGGGCGGGATCCAGGTGTACATGCGATAGATGTGGCCCGCCATCCGCTCACAGACATGTGTCCTGG